>JAOQMR010000009.1:22435700-22460962 GCA_027563865.1 Erythroxylum pelleterianum | reverse complement strand
CGCCAGACTTGGCGGGCTTTACTGCAATCCCTGACAACATGCAAAGAGTCTTCCTCAATACCACAATGGTAGCAGGCGCCATCAGAAGTACAATGGATACGGACCCGATGGTGGTTTGTGGGAAGCCGATCATGAGCGAGAAGCCACAGGAAAGAGCGAATACGTTGGGGTCCTGGCCACTTCCAAATCGCCTGCCAGACCGCATGGCCCGAAGAGCCCTCGTGTCCCATACTCATGGTATAAGTAGAAGCAACCGAGAATAACCCGGTAGTAGATGGGCCCCAAATAAGCTGATCCTGGCCGAGATTAGGGTTGGGAGGGAAGGTAGCAGCTATCAACTGGCAAATAGGAATCGGGAGGTAGGGTTGGATAACGTCCCAAAACCAGTGTCCAGCAGAGTCAACAAAGTGGTGGAGGCGAAGGTGCAAGAGGGTCTCGGGGATCGGGACAAGGGCTTGGGACCGAACCGGGCCGAGACCCACCAGCCAAGGGTCGGACCAGAACCGAATGCGTCTGCCGTCGCCGATTGTCCATTGAAGACCTTGTAAAACTTGGGGCCAAGTGGCCTTGATGCTGCGCCAGATCATGGAGCCGCCGGGGGTGTCGAGGGAGGTAGGGGGAGTGGTGACATCGACATGATATTTGGTTGCGAGGACTTGGACCCAAAGGGAGTGAGGCTCGGTAAGCAGTCGCCACCCTAATTTGGTGAGAAAAGCGTCATTGGTTTCCCGAATGCGGCGGATGCCGAGACCTCCCAACTCTTTAGGTTGGCAAACGACCTCTCAGTTGACAAGATGAAGTTTCCGGGATTCATTGGTGGAGCCCCAGACAAAGTTTCGTAATAATTTCTCCAGCTCATCACAAAGGCGGCGGGGAAGCCGGACCGTTTGCATTGTATAGCTAGGAATCGCCGCAAGGACAGACTGAGCTAAAGTAATGCGGCCTGCGAAAGACAACAAGCGAGCCGACCAGCCGGCGAGACGATGCTGAACCTTATCCAGGATGTGTTGATAAGTGCGCCGGTTGACCCGTCCATGCAGAAGAGGGACGCCAAGGTATCGACCAAGGTCAGTAGTCTTCGAGAATCCTAGGCCTCTACTTAATTGTTGAGTCAACGGGGACGGAAGATTACGGGAGAAAAAACACCGAGATTTGTCCGGATTGATAAGCTGGCCGGAAGCCTTGCAGAAGTCCTGTAAAATTGCTATAATGACCGCCACCTGAGTGGGAGAGGCTTCGGAGAAGAGGATAAGATCGTCGGCAAAGAATAAATGAGACAGGGGGGACCTTGACGGCTGAGGCGGATAGGGGCTCAGGCGCCGGAGGAAACCGACTGCAAAATGGCATGACCTAATCTCTCCATGCACAGCACAAAGAGGTACGGGAGAGAGGGTCGCCCTGGCGAATACCACGAGAGATGGGAAAAGCATCACTCAGCCCGCCATTCCATTACACTTGGAGGGAGACACTGGTGACACATTTCATGATAAGGCTGATCAGCGCAGGCGGGAGGCCGACATCAAGAAGAGTATCATGGATGAGATAGCCTATCATAAGCCTTCTCCAGATCCACTTTTAACGCCATAAACCCTTTGCGCCCAGTTTTCCTGTGCATAGTATGGATAACTTCCTGGGTGAGGATGATGTTATCAGTGATGTGGCGCCCAGGGACAAAGCTACATTGGGTCGGGGCAACCAGGGTGCCCAGGTACGGTTTGAGACGGTGAACAATGAGCTTGGTAATAGCTTTGTAAAGAACCGAGCATAAGGCGATGGGCCGAAATTGCTGAACCGAGGTGGGGGAAGGAATTTTAGGAATAAGAACCATGATGGTACGATTCAGAGTTGTCTCCCAAATCTCGTGGCGAAAGATTTGGCGCAGAAACGTAAAGACCGAGGGCCCGATGGTATCCCATTGGGATTGATAGAAAAGAGCTGTATATCCGTCAAACCCAGGGGCCTTGTTGGGGGCCATACTAAAGAAAGCATGCTTGATTTCATCGGAACGAAGAAGCTGGCAAAGATCTTCCATGGCAGTCGGGGGCAGGGGGGAAAGTGTTAAATAAAAATTAATTGATTTATTTTAGTTTTTAAAAATTGATTAGTTTATAAAAATTAGCTTATTTATTTATTTATTTATTTTTAATAACAAAAATTATTAAATTAATTTAAATTAATTGAACTGGTTCGATTTTAAAATATTGGTCAACTGGATATAAGTGCCACCGCTAGTCTCGTGCATTTTTGTGTGTTAATGATGTGTTGAATATTTACATTTTTATATTGTTTTCTTATATAATTGAGTAAAAGTCATATCCTAATTTTTATTAATTTAAAGAAATTGTTTAATAATTAAAAAATTCATTTAAATAATAATATAAATACATGTAACAAATATTATTAATATGACATAGTCCAACTCTTATATTAATTTATTATCATTATAATTAGTTATTAATTTAATTATTTTATATCAAATTTAAGAGTTGCGTTAAATTATGATATCAACAAAAATTAATTATTCCTATGTGACATATATTTCTTCATTCATTAAATTGAATTCTACGGTATAAAAAAATAATTTTAAATATTAGATTTTTTTTAATTTTTAATTGAACTCTGTGATATTATTTCTTGATCAATCCCTGCAAAAAGAATGATTATATACTTGTTTTCCAGATCAATTTCTGCAAAAAAAAAGAAGTGCAGTTGACATGCTAAGTGAATGTTACAAATGGGCTGAAAATCAAATCCCAAACCAACGCTACCTGTGGATACCTAGCGAACAAATTAAAAAAAAAAGAAGTAAAATTATATGCAGCAAAAGTTGCTTGAACACATCCTTTTGTTTCCTTTTTATAGAGATTACATAGCAGAGAATGCAAGCTTATATTCACCAGCTACACAAAGAAGTTCCAAGATTAATGTATGGTAGACCTCCATCCTGCCTCGGGCCAACCCGAAGCGAAGCCGACTTTATATTGAAGGTTCCATCTTGTGGTGCTCGAGGTTGCGAAGTACGATTCTTGCGAAAATTTTGGCTTCGACCGGAGCAGTTGCTGCTGCTGCAGCAGAACGCAGGACCCGTGCAGCTCCAGAACTTTGAATGAGGCTTGCGTGGTGCACAGCATGCCGGCCACCAGGAATCGTAAACTGCATTTTAAGAATCACATCAAATGCATCCACACAGTTAATATTAAAGGGAAATATATTCGTTGTGATCTAAATAGGTATCCACCTGGAAATTTAGCAAGAGAGATTGAAAGTAGTACCTGGAGAAGAGCAAATGCAGCACAAGCCTTCAGTATAGAAGAAGGATTTCGCAGCATGGCAACAAATCTTCCAATTTCAGACCCACTGTGACCACAAAAATAATAGAAGAGAAAGATTTATTCTCAGCCAAAAATGTAATGCATGTAAAATTAGCCTCAGTTTTAGGATAAGATATGGCCATAATACTATCATACATAGCAGATCTTCTGGAATTTGCATATAAACCTAACTTCAGAAAACTTCACGAATTGAGAAAGATGGTCCTTTTGTTGGTATTATATTTTCATTCTGTAGAAGGTTCACATGGAAGGGAGGAGTTCACGAACCTGCATCTCAAATGTCCCGCTTCCTGAATACGAGCCCTTTCTGTTACTTGTGCTAGTGCTCCAGAAGCTGAAGACGCAGCAGCAGCAGCAAATGCAGGAGGATCAGAGAATTTAAGCACAAAAGCTTCAATGTGCTTCAGTGCCATCCTTCTAGCCCCATCCAAGTTTACACTCTTCGAACCACTCTCTGATGAAGTTCCAATTAATGCAAATTCATCCATTCTGAAAAAATATAATAATTATTATAGTTATAAAGAAACTAATGCGGACCTTGACAATTGGAGGACTTAGACACAAACTAATGATGGCCTTCAAAGATTTTTGGAAACAGAAGTCTGTCAAGTGTGAATAATATAGGAGGCAAAGAGAAAACAGAATTTTTTTAGGTATTTTGGACAGCTCAAGTACCTCCCATCAAACATGTATGCTAATGCCAATGCAGCCATAAAGCGTGCCATCTTTGACCCTGATGAAGAACACAGGTGAACAAGTGCAGGAACTCCCCCTTCTTCAACTATGCGAAGGGCATTACCCGGGTTGAAGGCAAGATTCCAAAGTGCTCCTGCAGCAGTCTCGTGAACATCCTGAAAAAAAGATGCCAGAACTAAGTTCAAGTTCTAAGCAGGATGCGGGCTGGAAAAAAAATTCCTGCAGTAGAATTGGTACTATAAAGGTAGAAGGATGAAAGGCTAAATCAACTAGAAAGTAAACAAACTTAGGGAGACTCCTAGTTGAGAAGGAAACTATGAAGCCACAGTTGAGTTAGTATTTCATCTTAACTCATTGCAATGATCACTATTTTAAGTCTGAAACAACGCTTCATAAAAAGATTGGAACTTCAGAGATAAAAATTTGTTGAGAGATACAACTGCTAACCTCAGCCTCAGAACGTGCAAGTGCAATGAGCGGTGCAACACCACCTTCTCGTCCAATAGCAATGCTGATAGACAACAAAAAAGTTGGCATTAACATCAATGGCCAAAATGAAGCTTACACCAGGTTTTATGGAAAAAGGAATGAAAAAAACATTTCTGCAGTCAGAAGTGTGTAACAGAAAGTGTGTGCTTTTATATTCATAATTACTAACACTGCTGCCTTTTTGAGGATATGCACAAATATAATAGGTAATCCAGGCACACCACAGATCCTCTTGAAATCCATAAACAAAACGAAATGAACCGAAGAATTTAACAATTAACCAAAGAATTTTAAGGGACAAAATCCTTCTACCTATTGGCTTCTGATACTGACAATCCCCAAAGAGCTCCAGCAGCTCTCTCTTGAAGACCTGGCGACGCATGTGAACAGGCTTGTGCAAGAGCAACCTAAATAGCCAGATAGGAACAAACACTCAATACTTAGCAGAACCAACCATACGGATCATTTTACAATCAAGCAAGAGTGATACTAACTCCACCTTAATCAAGAGAATCTTTCTTCCTTAAGTGTAGTCTAAAATTTAGTAGAGTACAAATTTATATTTTGAGCATTACTTGGGTTTTCCTACTCTTTCAACAAGGAAGAACAGTATAGCCTCATTTAATAACAAACATTTTCTCATTATTTAAGTCGCAGCTAACTGATTTCAAAATAAAAGTATATCAACTTCAACAAAAAAAATTGCCATGTTTCATATAGTCATCATTCCAAGTGTTATCTACAAAAAGTGCACTTGAAACATGCAAAATTAGCAGCAACATGGAGAAGGATAAAATAAACCAAAATAAGTAAAGGGATAACAAATTAACAGAAGAAACACTTGATTAGCTTTTCTGCCACAAGTCCAACCAAAATTTGTTATTCGGTTGTGTGAAAATTACATTCTATAACGCATTCCCAGTGAAGTACATCCTACTGCATAGTCATATCATACCAGTATATACATCCAGATTCAGCAAGTAAACATAATCATACCAAGGCCTCAACACCACCAGCAGCAGCAATTGCTTCACGATTTCTGTCATCAAATGACAAGTTCCATAATGCGCCAGCAGCTTCCTGTCTGCTTTATGAACAATAAAATAGTGATAAATCAAATCTTAATTACATGGAATTTCCAAACATGGTAATTGAATTGCCTTCATAATGGTATGCATTTGAGAAAATTCGAGTTTTAGAAGCATAACAATCTTAAGACCGTGAACTTCTGTGCAGGTGAGAAGTGATGGTAAATTCGAGTTTTAGAAGCATAACAATCTTAAGACCATGAACTTCTGTGCAGGTGAGAAGTGATGGTAAAAACTTAAGAAAGCAGATGAATAGTTAAGTTGTGTAGCAATGGGATTATATAATAAAATGAAAAGTCAAAAGAAGAATAACCTGCTGCAATAAGGCTTTTCATCCTCTTGTTTAGAAGGGTAATTAATAGAAGCATCATTATGCCAATTCGAATCCAGAGGCACAACAAAACAACAAACAGAATATGCAGAAATGAAAGGAACTACATTTATGGATCTTTCTGCTGATTGTAGTCCTCGATTGAAATTAGTTTTGAAACACTGGAGAAAATTTGTTCATGAGGTCATGCTTACAGAAACACAATCATCCAAGAGCTTAGTAGCTGGAGAAAGAGAAAATGATCAAGGAGAGGATAGAAATTAAGAGTTGACAAGTCAAATTACCTGACACCTTCATGAGGTGAACGAGTAAGTTGAACAAGGGCTTCAAGAGCTCCTGCTTCTTGTCCAACAGCAGCATTGTTAGTGTTGCTATCTCCATGAGCAGCCAAGTTAGCTAAGGCACGAGCAGCCTGGCATTATCCAGTGTAACATAAGTTGATATGCAGCAGATCAATCATATATAAACAAACAAACAGAAAAACAGAAAGCGACAGCAAAAAGGTTGAAATAAGGAGCGGGTAATCTGGTTTCCAATTCAAAAAAATTTCTTCTTGTTTTATTTTTTTATTTTTGGTGAGTGAGTTCTTGTTATATTGGATAGAAGAATAGAAGAGTTTGAGGCAATTAAACATATCCTCTGAAAGAAATTGCCTGTAGGATTAACTTGTAACTGGCAAAATCAAAGAAAGCATTGCAACATATTGAGGTATTGATACCAATCACATTTCTAAAATATAGTCTGTGAGATGCTTTTACTTGATGGATATTGTTATATGAATCACAGTAAGCAACCTATCCTTTACCAACAGAATTCCCACTAGAAATACTTAATAGCACACCTGTTCTTGAACTCCCTCAAATTTGCAGTTACGAGCAAGCATCACCAAAGCATGCACACCACCTGCTAGTGCAACCTCCATGCTACACTTGTCATCAGCTGCCAAATTTGCCAAGGCACCAGCTGCACGTTCCTGACCACCATAAGGACCAACATTTTTACAATATCAGGCAATGAAATAATGTGCAAGAGAAGATGATGATAGTATTCCAGGTAAGTAAAATTCCAACCAGAACTCCATCACCCCCAGATGACCATTTGAATATAAGATCAACCAAAGCATTTACTCCACCAGCCTCAGCAATAGCACCCTGAAATGTATTTTCACAATATCACTGTTAGAAAATTCAAGGATATGTTCCTCACCGAGGAAAAATAAATGTGAAAATTCAACCTTGTGCTCTTCCCCTACTGAAAGATTCCAAAGTCCTCCAGCAGCTTCTTCAGCAACTAGCCTGTTCATGGATCTTGCCAGCCCAGCGAGGATATCAATTCCTCCTTCTTCTGCAACTGCTTTTGCAACATTTGCATTCACAGACAAGTTCGCTATTGCCTATATGATTTGAAATGGAAATCTTTCATCATATCCAAATTGAAGTTTTAAGTGAGAGATAATCATCAAACAGAAAAGAATTGCAAACTAATCAATATGGTTAGATCCCATATAAATAGTTAGATCATAAGTGTTGCTAATTTATGACCACATAAGAAATATGCACCTTAGCTGCCTCTGACTGAAGACCTTCTCTCCAGGATCTTGCAAGGTCTAGAAGGAGGCGTATACCACCATCCCGCATAATTGCTTCTGCTCTTTTACAGTCTATGCTAGCATTTTCATCATCGATAACCACAAAAGTTGCAAGTCCTGTTGCTGCCCTTTCTTGAACTTCCTCCTGAGAGCTCTGCATTAAACTGAGCAATATTGCTGCACCTTGCTTGAGCCAGAAATCATCCAAACCTTGTGGATTGCTCTCAGCAGTACGTAAAAGTGTATGGGACAGGATCCACTCGAGCCAAATCATTATGTCATCTATGTTTTTATCCTTCATTGCTGAATTCCTCCAATCCAAAAGCACATTTTTTCCTTTCTTTGTAGTATCGACAAATAAAGAAGCAAGGGTTTCAAAGATGTCAGTGAAAAGGGCAAGTAACAGTTTTCCTCTGTATCTATTTGTGCTAAAGCTAGCATCTTCTTCAAGAACTGGGCAGCTCAATGCACACAGCACCTTCAAGCTAGGGGATGATGACAACAGCCTAGAAACAGCAGCTGGATCAATATCAGTCCTTGAAACATCTAAGCCGATCAGCTTGGGCAGCTTATGCCAAAGATGCGAAACCACGTTCCACTTCATGCTTGATGTTCCTGCAATTGATAGATATCGAACTGATGGTACATTGCCCAATGCTACTTCACTGACATTCAAACAGTCCAAGAACCCAATATCAAACAAATTTGGACAATATTTAGCCAAAGTGTTGATTGCATCAGCAGAGACGTCCCTAATTCCAGATAGCCGAAGTTTCTTTAGTTTAGGACAGCAAAAAGCTATTGCTTTTATAGCATCACTAGTTATTCTTTCAGAAAAATCTGGCCCAAGCTGGAGGCTTTCAAGTAGTTCGTGGCGAGCCACAATTACAGAAAGAGTTGCATCCGTTATTTTCCTGCAATAATCTCCACTTATTTCACGTAAATTCCTGGCTTGTAAATGTATTATTGCTTCAGCAGACTCTGCTCCACGAAATCTAAGCTTCCAAAGATTTGCACATCTAGAACTCAGTGAACTTGCCATGGCAGCATCACATTTGTGAGCACGAAAATCCAATGAACTCCACAAGCATGGAGAAGCACCTAGAACCCTCCATGTCCTACATGTTGATGCCAAGCTCGCGCGATCACGATAATTTAAACATGAAAACAATTGTATTACGGTGTCATCGGGCAAGCTGGTCCAATCAACAAGTTCAATTCTACCAGAAGCCAAGACCCCATCCTCAATTTCGGGGTAGCTAGGCAAAACCACCTTATCCTTACCCTTTTTAGCCACTTTGCGCCGTACCCTACGACTCATGACTTGTCTAAATCACAAACAGCCAAGTACTTCTAACAATTTAGGACCCCAAGCATAATTCTATAGCCAGTGAAGCAACACAATAAGACCCATTACCATATGTCCACAATACTCAAAATCCCAATGGGAGCACAAACAGTCCAATAAATCAAACTCGCTTTAAACTCAGAAACCCTAATCCTCAGACAAGTTAATGAATTGGGTACCTAAGCCAAAACAGGATTAAAAATTTGCAATCATAAACAACCCAAGCCAAGGCCACCAATACCAACAGCCCAATAGAACAATCCTCGTAAGTTCACAGTATGAATGATAATCAACGGTTCCTCCAAACCTTGAAACTCGCAAAGCTGGCGTGCAAAACCCTTCAAGCTTGAAGCTTTGAGCGTTAAATCAGTTGCCCTTTGAGGGGCTGCATTGAAGAAGAGCCAATGGACCTAACATGAACCCAAAACAAAAACCAAAAACAAGAACAAGAACAACCAGAGGAAGAGTTGCAGATAGACAATTCAGGTCTAGAGAGAGGGAGAGAGATATGGAGAAACCCTCAAAGTATGTGTCTACTCTCTCTCCCCAAATTTTCCTTCCCTTTGTTATTCGGCAACAAATGCGAGAGAGAGGAGCAAATTGTCTGTATCTATGGAAGATGGACAAAAAAAAAAGGAAAATCAAATAAAAAGAAAATTATTTTAAAAAAACATATTTTTAAGGATTGAGATTGAACTAGTACAGCATTAAGGTTGGAATGGTCAGACAATTGGTGTTTGGAGACTATAGCACGTTTGGTAGCATCTCTGTCAAACGAAAGCTCAATCAAATTCCAGTGCACGAACAACACCAAGGTCTTATTTCCTTAAATTTGGAAAATTTAAGGCAAGGACCTAATTTATTTATTTTTTTCACCACAAAAGTAATTGAGTCTTCCTCTTTCTGAAAATTCAATCTTTCCAAGTAAAAACTCAACAAAGAATCAAGAAATCTAACCAATGTTTGAATTAAACTTGGTATGTTTATGAAATTTGAGTTACTTATTAAATGTAAATATTGAAACAAAATAAACTAAATAAGGTACTAGAAAGTTTCAAACTTTTATTTTAGTATTCAATATTTATTTTTTAATTAAATAACTAATTTTTTAATCGAATAAATTATTTAAAAAACTTGTATTTGTTGAAATTTTATTGAGGAGGAATACAAATATGAGTTTTGTTATCAAATTTGTATCCATTTTGAGTCTTTAATTAGCCATCGATTTTTCTGAAATTGAATAGAAATAATCAATGTTTTAAAAATCATATTAAAGGTTAAACCGGTAAGATAAAAAGTTTAAGGCTTAAAAGATTCAATCGGCATTAAACTGTTGTAAAATCGACTAAAGACTAATAAAATTAAACAAATTGAAATATGATTGAAAGAGATTGTTATTCGAAAAATTTGATGTTCCGTTGAAAAAATCGATTGTTAATTGAAAATTAATTATCAAATTAATTTATAAAAATTGATAGATTAATTATCAAATTGATCAATTTTTAACAATATGATTTATCAAAGTAAATCGAATAGAAAAGTTGAACATCTCAAAATTGTTACAGGTTTTTTAATCATTGGGAATAACAATTATATTATATTTCATCTTAATTTGATTTTAAAATAAAAAATTATAACTTAATTTAATTCAATTTAGGATTAATTTGAATTTGTCCATACTAACTTATAATTTCTTAGGTCAAAAATTCTCGAAATCAATCAAATAAACAAATTCCTCCGTGATCACCTTCCGATTACACTATCAACTTGACAGTAATATAACAAATCTACTCCTCTTGAGTGGCTTAAGATTGAAGAAGATGCTCAGTATCATCCCTAAAGTTGGGGGGAAGAAAAAAAAAAAGGAAGGATAGCCAACATAACACCACCAACATCAATTGCATACAAAATCAGAGTAGAATCCTATAGTTCTCCTTTTACAGTCCTGAACGCTGAGGAGTTCCACATCAAAAACTTCAAACTGTTTCGAGCTGAAAAATGTAGAAGGTCCTACCTGAAACGTAACAATTTCCGGCTTTTTGTAAGAACTGAATAACCGAATCCACGAAAAAGAATAAGTGCTAAAGAAAACGGACTCAGTCCCGAGAAAATTCTAACATGATTATCAAACTCTAAGAGGGAAAGGAAACAATGATGCAGTTGTATCCATCTGAAACACACACAGGTTAGGAAAACTGAAGAGGAGCAAATAAATAAATCCATGTCAATGAGCAATGCACTAGCAACTCAAGTGTTTGATCAATTCTCAACTAGTAGATGATTAGTGAGATTTATATGATTTCAGAAGAACATATCAATGCAAAACATAAATCAGATTCGTTGAGTTCTAATGTGTGCATGGTCAATCAAGGAAGGTGATCGTTCCTGAAAAGGGAAGTGAGGAATAGCAAAGATACAGCGTTTTCATGCTGGACTGGACACTGTTTCAAAGACAACATAGAAGAACAAACTGAACAGACATCTCACAATATCGACCTACCAAAGACAATCTGTTCTCTCTAAAAGCACATGTAAATCATGACAAATGTAACATTAGAAGAGAAATGAACAAGAATACAAAAAGTGCAAGAGGTAAAGTGATCTAGCATAAAAGGAAAATTTTGAGACTGACCGGTGGACCGAGCTCAGGAGGAATGATTATCCTTCTCTTTCCCCCCGGTTTCATATCCCGAATTCCCTCCTCAAATCCTGCATAACTTATCCACTTTAGCTATTTTTTATGTAACTCAACCATCCTTCAGAAGATAGAAACAAGAAGACTGGATCAGCGTTCAAGATGGCACAGCTCCTTATCATAAATCCAGAACTAAGGTATGAAATTTCAGTGTCCCCTGAAAGTTTGAGCTTTTACCTGGAACAAGGGCATTAGTTCCCACGCGAATTCTAGCAGGAGTACCCTGTAAGTAAGTGCTATCAATGCGGCGTCCCGACTCGTTATAGCCAACATAGTGGAAAATTACCTACCAAGAATCACACAAATCAATTTTGAGTCTACAACACTCAACGGCAGCTTGTAAGTGTCATTCTAAACTGGTACAGACACATACAATCGCGATATCGATACATTATTCATCGATTCATTCATTTATACCGTTTCATCACTCTCACATCTCAGACCTACTTGCTAGACAGGTTAATCATGTTGAGATTCACAATAATCAACTTACGTAGCAAACATTGTAAAAGCATTTCTGCTGCTTTGATCAAGCTCAACCAGCAATGCAAATCTAGGTTAAAGTTTACATCGGATATACCTAGTACAAGAAAGGCAACAAATTCTGTATTTGACCATAACAATATGCAACAACACTTACTGTTATGGTATAATGCATTGTCACCAATCTTAAGAAAGCAAAACACTTAATTAAGCTTAAAGCTATGATAATAATAGGAAAGGACCTTAGACTTGAAAATGGAAAACAAAGAAAAACCTGCTGACCAGCCTTTGGGCAATCACCTTTACCAACTTCATAATCCCGGTAAATAAGCCCCGAGTTGCGCTTTACATAATTCTCTGATGTCACCACACGTACCTCAAAACCTGAATCACATTACAAGACATGATTCGTGGTTTCAACAAACTCTTCTTAAAAGATTATGCATCAACAAATATGAGTTATGAAGCGAACCTTCTCTAATAAAATTTGGGAAATCCTGAGGTGCATTGTTCTCTTTCTGTATCCTCTTGTTTTGCTCTAACAGGCGCTTTTCGTCATATGGGTTCTTAGCCTTTGTCTTTCCCCAAGAAGGCAGGGTAGGGCAGAAGACTGCTGAGAAAGAACAGAGAAGAAGAAACCTGCGGTGCCATTGCTGTTCAAACTGTAACACATGACCCTCCTGCGTTCTGATAATTATCACATTAAACATGTAAGGAGCTTGCAAAAAATTGTTCCAAAAACGTCACAAATAAAGGATATTACCACCGGCCCAGAACCTCACCCATTATCATTCAATCTTTGGCAGTAATACGTAACATGGTTCTTCAGATCAAACAGAGTTCCAGAAGTTGGACTAGTTGTAATGGTTTTATCTGCCATAAAGAAGAAGTACGTTACGTTCATATCACCTAAACAGGTTCAAATTGCTTAAATTTCAAGAGCTGCTAAAACCCCACTTAGAAACACCCATAGGACACACATAAAAATTAAATAAACTCGTAGATTGCAACCAATAGTCGGATTGATTTATCCAAATTAGAGACAAGTAGGACGAATTTTTTTTTAAAAAAAAGCACTTTCGATGATTCTGGTACCAAGTACGAGAATGTAGGAACAGACAGAGAGTGAACTTACAAAGAAGAGATGGCTTAAGAGGGAAGAACAGAGAGGAAGATGATGATGAAATAGCCATGAACATGGCTTATGCTTTGTTTTTGTATGTGAAAATGAGCGGAGAAAGCCTTTTCCTTCTACACCTTTGTTCGTGATTCGTTATCTACTCACGAAGTGGTAATAAACTCACGTGTTTCTAATCCAACCTTGTGTTCGATCAGTTGAAGACTACTGAGATAGAGAGAACGGTAATTGTAGATATGAGTGTAGAGGATTAAAGCGGCGTCGTTTCGATAAACTTTAATTGCTATTTATTACCTCAGAAACTTGTCGAGTGTATGTAGCTCTGGAGTAAATTTTTTTTATAATTTAATTTTAAAAAGTAAATTACGATTAAATAAGAATTATTTAAAAAACAAATTATTTATTACTCATTTTGTATAAATAAATAAGGATTGCAATGAGCCGATTCATGTGTTTTCAATAAGTTGAGTCGTGAGCTCAGACTTAGGCCCAAATAGGCCTGATATCGAATTTTTCTAAATAAAATAACATCATTTTAATTAAAAGAGTTAAACCTCGGGCAGACATAAATTTGAGTAATCCAGTTCTAAACCTAATTATAAAAAAAAAGACATTTTATATTTTTAATTTATGTCATTCTTTAGTACTTAAATGGATATGAAAACTATAAACTTCCAAGAACTTGAAACTGTTTCTAAACACCTCTGAAAAAATAGTTGAAAAGGAAAAGAATGAATATCAATTTTCTACGACCTGGCAAATTCACGTCTGTCTGTTGTCTTTCACCTGAAATGATTACTAGCTATGCGCGAACCTCTTGATCTTTCCATGGATGCAACTTTCTGAAGCCTAATCTGCTCCCTGAACTTGGCTATGAACTCACCAGCTTTTTTATCAACCTCATTAGGGTCATTCCCTGAATCATCTTCTCTGCAATCCACAGCATTTTCCTCTTTAAGTTTACTAGTTTCACTCTCTGAATCTTCCTCTGACTGCGGAGTAACAGTATCAGAACAATCCACTTCTTTCTTCTTGTACTTGACTAATGACGGTTTTGGTGTGTGAAATTGAGCATCAAGATCCTTCTGCTTGGTGCTTGATGACGGATTATCAAGTTTCTCTTCTTCCGATTCATTTTTCCAAGTTCTCATCACCTTCTCTGACTGCGGAATAACTTTTCTAGCTCTGATTGTCCTGACAGATTTTCCTCTTGATGGACTTTTAAGGAGTGATGGAGGTTGCTTATCCAATTTACTACTCAATGAATCTTCTCTTGTGTCCTTCTCCAGGGTTTTCAACTCACCTTTTGAGCTTTCTTGCACATCTTTCTGGAATAAAGAACCACTACTATATCTCCTAAGGTGAAATGCGTTTAATGGAGGCTCTTTATTCATAGTACTTCTTCTTCCAGGTGACTCAGAAACCGCAGGATCTGATGCATTAAACCCTTTCTTCTTGTCCAACTCTTCAGATTCGGATTTATACAATTCATTCGAATCGACTGAATCCTCCGAGGGAGAGAGCCTGGTTGGTGAGTATGAAGCTGAACTAGCTTTAGACGACAAAGACGTTGTTGACCTGAAGGACTGCGATCTGAGCGAGTCAAATTGAGTTTCATCGACTGAGAGAGGCCTGAAATGTGAATGGAATTTGCCCACATCCTCTTTCAATTCCATCCTTCCAGATCTTGAACGCCATGGAATATGTGAAGATGAAACAAGTGTTTCGTTGAACTTCTCCTCCTCCAAGTTCATAGCACACATGTCTCCAAAGCTATCCTCTTTATTGCTTCGTCTAGAACTACCAGAAGAAGCCCTGGAGCTCGAACTAAACTCGCTTTCACCACTGAGTTGAACACGACCAGAGCTCCTAACCCTCGATTTCAAACTTCTAACAGGCAATCCCAGCGGTACACCACATTCATCAAGAGCATAACTAGGTTTAGACAACATAACCATGGGTTCGTTTGGACAATATTGAGAATTCCAAGCTTCAGTTACATTATTCTGGTTTTGCTCAAATGGAACTTGGAACTCAATTTCAGAATTGAATGAAGAAGTCTTCCCATGTACACCGCTAACAGAACCTCCACCATTAGCAGCACCAATAACCACAGACTCATCTTTTTGGTACTGAGAATACCAAGCCTGGTACATGTTTTTCTCATCAGAACTTCCATCCCCATCTTCAAAGATAGACGAAACATGAAAAATCCTAGACACATATGAAGATTGTGAATCTTCAATTGTGGGGTAGGTTTCATAATCCATATCAGAATTACTTCTACGGCTAAACAAGCCATAGCAGACAGCAACACCGATAAACAATAAATGAACAAGTTCCCAGAACTTGGTGAGTACAGTCTCGCTAATAAACTCAGGAGCTTCTGAAGGAAACAATGGAATGGCAATGAGAAACAGAACAAAGAAGATAGACTTACAAATAACCTGAGCAAAAGACCTGTTTTTGCTCATTGGGTGAGCTTGGAATGTCGAATGTAGCTCCTGTGACTGAAAATGGGGATTGGAATACGACATTGATGGGGAGATTGAGCTTGCAGTGATTGATGGTGAGATTTCGTTGTGTTGGTGTGTGAAATAGGAGACGAGAAGGTGAAGAAAGGAAGACTTTGAAGGCAAGGAAAAGAGAGTGAAAGAGGAAAGTTGTGAGGGAGGAGGAAATTCAAAAGTGTCATTATTATGGCCGTTGAACTGAATGACTAAAATGTCCTCAACTTTTTGTCCGATTTAGGACAGGATTGCCTGTGGGAATTCTTGTCCTTTCGGGAAAGTCGAACTGCCCCACATGAATGGCGGATTAAGTTACCTAATTCCAATGCTTTATCGTCAACAAGTAGGCCCCAAACATTGTGTGCTTTTCTTTTACTGGTATGTTTTTTTCTTTTTTCTTTTTGTCTTAAAACAACGGAATTTGAGTAAGGTTGGTAATATTAAGATTAAGCGGATATCACATTTTTGTGAAACTTTTATTATTGTTGATGTTGTGATATGTTTTTTAAAAAATTTTAAGGAAAATGTAATAGCTAACTAACAACTTAATATTAGAATTTATAACTAGTTCGGTTGAGATGGAATGGGTTCGGACCAACCAGTCTAAGTCTAGCCTACTCAAACTCGAGCAATCCAAAGTTTAATTGGTTCGAGAATCAAGTAACATTTTGAATATAATTATAATACTATTTCATCCAAATTAACTTGAGTCAAATTTAATCTTGACCGAATTTTGAATAATTTAGAGTTAACCTATTGATTATGAAGTAGGTCAATATTATGAATCAATTATTTAATAAAATAATTATATAAAATTAAATAACAATTTCAACTCAAATAATTGATAATAAACTCTAATCCATAATACATAATACATCTTCGATTAAATTATGACAAATATTTAAAATTTGCTTGAATTTACTATATTCAAATATCAAAATAACATAATTTTTAAAAAGGCATTTAAATCGTTCAAGTTGGTCTCTCTAATTCAACTCGAAATTTGATTAACTCAAATCTAATTTATTAATTTCACCTTAGATAAAGCTATGATTAATTTGCTAAACCTAGACTTTGTTCTAGATGATATGATACTCGGAAAGTTTCTAATAAACTCATCACAATAATAAGATGTTTCCATTATCCTTTTTACTTTTTAAAAACGAAGGAATCTGCAGTCGCTATCTTTTGTATGCGCACTAGGTAAATTTTCAAATTGGCACAATAACTTATAAATCACATCAGATCAGATACTCCGCACTAGCCAAGTCCTATACTACAGGCTCAATCTAAAGAACTTAAATAGAAAGATTCGAACACATAACCTTTTGACCCCATGCTCTCTCATTCCACCAACTCGACTACCACTTGCACCCCACCTTGATTAGTTGGTTAGTCAATCACTCGCGAAAGCACAAATTGCATGATCATGTCATTTGGAGGAAGATTATGTTTTGCCACCTTGGTTAGTTGGTTAGTCAATCACTCGTGAAATCACAAATTGCATGACCATGTCATTTGGAGTAAGATTATGTTTTCTATTATTAGTTTTGTCGTTAAGATAAACTAAGGTAAGAACAATTTAGTCATTATAGCATTTAATCCCATGGATGGAGTAAAGCTTACTTCTTGTTGAACTGGTGTGCTCTACATATATTTGTCTTTATCCTAATAAGGGACATACGATTTTTCAAGAAGAGCCATTCCGATTGGATGAGTTACCAATGCGCTATATTAACAAAACGATGTCATTTTATTTATAAATTGGATGAGTTACCAATGCGCTATATTAACAAAACGATGTCATTTTATTTATAAAAGTCGGGTCTTATATTAAGCAGGCTTGGACAACCCAAGCTGAATATGGTTCGAGTCCTGATCAATTCCGGCCTGATCTGTTAACTGTAAACCCGAGTCTATGTCCAAATGTCATCTCTAATTCTACTTAAAAGCCTATGAACGTAAATGTTCTAATAATTTTATGATATCTAGAAATGGAGACCGAATCCACAATGCTCGAACCCTCCAAAATGCTCATAAAAACTTGTGCCCATACCCAATATGGATTCTAGCCCACAACGTGGTCAACTAAGCCCGCGAAGGTAAAATCAAAGGACTACGTCGTTTTAATGATTCTTCAAGCTTTTGACGAAGAAAATATGATTATCTTTAGGATACTCCTGCAAGCTTGTGTTTTGATCTGATAGAACTGCTCGCCGCATAATCATTCCCCAAAGATTTTGTTGTTTCCTGTAACGAATGTCGAGGTTGATGTGACCTTGGATTAATGGAGGAATCATCTTCTTTCTTTCTTTGAATGTTTCTGCTCCTCAGCGTAACATCTAAGAACCGTCCAAAGATACGATCGTCTCTCGAATCACTACACACACTTACTATGCCATTTGAGATCAGTTGGTCCGATTCCTGTGATTTACTAAATGAAGGTTATAACCTGGTTCGAGCCAAAAAGGTTTGAGCGGCGCACCTATTTTGTTTCTAACGCTAGTTGGATTGTAGGGTTTTTGATTCCGTCTTAAGCTTGAACTCGCACCTTTAAAACTACTGATCTCGAAAGTTAAACCTCTACATGTAAGAACAATCCTCCTCCATAAATGAAGATATAAAGAACATCTACGTCGCTGCATTAAAGTCTCAAAACTAATAATTCCTCCATTGGAATTGCTACACCATTCTCAATATTTCAATGAAAGAGAAGCTTTGGTTACTTACTTACATTCACTTGTCCTACAAAATTACTTCTTAGTTCCCTCAATCCACAAAATTTGCTTCCCTTCAGAGCTCAAACCCATGCACTTCACTCACGACCTAGGCGCAGGTGAATCGAAAGGTCGGTGATGGTGAACAGGTATGGTGGCCCAAGGGCTGGTGGTGGGCATCGGACGTTGGTGGTTAGGAACCAGTTGGTGGCGGCTTGGACCAAGCGGAGAGTTGGAAGCAGCGGCGGAGGACGAGGAAGACGACGATGAGACAGCAACACGCTCGCATGAAGGGCACATCGTGAGTGTTGTCGGAGGATTCATGTGCATGTAGAGCTGGGGAGAGAGTTTCAGTGCTCTAAGCTCCTGCACCTCCTTTTGCAACCTCCTATTCTCCTCCGTTAGATTCTCGCAACACCGCTTTAGATACTCACAATCCACTTCCGTTTGCTTCAACTTTGTCCTAAACCGTTCGATTATATTCAACTCAGTCGCAAAATTTATAAACATAGCATTTACTAAAAATTGCTGTCAAATTGTCTACAATGCCCTTCTCAGAGTGGGAAAATATCTCACCTTGCCCTCCTGTTCTGAAACCACACCTCCACTTGTCTTGGCCTGAGATTCAACTGCTTAGCTAACGCCAGCTTTTGTTTCTGCAATCACAAAACAAATCGAAAAACCAAAGTGACCATCGAGGCAGGCGCTAAAGTCTGGTCATGACTGAGCCGGAAATAACCAGAATGCCGCTCACCGGATTGAGAGTGTTGTGCTCCTTGAAGGTCACTTCCAGAACTAAAGACTGCTCCTTTGACAGTCTCAGCTTCTTCCGTGACGCGTCGCCACCGGCGACGCCGTCTTCGTCGTCGCTTCCGTGAGAGCAAGAGGCTCTCTCGGCGTCGTTCTCGTCTCCGATGGGTTCTCTCTCGCTTCTCTTTCCGCTTATACTTGAAATCGTGCTGTTAGGAGATGAAACACCCGCTTCATCGTCAATATCAACGATTGATGGTGCCCTGTTCATGTCGATCACTCCACGCTGAATCGCTCGCGTTTCGGAGTTCCCATCTGCACAGTAACGGTCCGGTGAGTTTTAGCAAGTAACGATCGTGCAGTTATCGTAGAAACAGATGCCAAATGAACTAGATAGATACGAGCAAATGATTACAAAACCTGATTCAGACCCATCTCACAAAAGGCTAACAAAGAAGATAATTGATATTTTCATCATAAAAAGGAGAATCAGCCAAAGAAAAAGGAAAGAAACAGTACCACCAGACGATTGAAACAAATCATTCCATGAGCTCTTCTGCTGCTGATGGTTGTTCTGCATGAACTGTGGAATCAGATTATTGAGCTTGAACGGAGGCGGATTTTGTGGCGGGTGTTGAGGATGAGAACATCCCAAGCTCAAGCTAAGGCCCAACCCATCATCCTTCTCACCCACCATCTTGTTCTGCTCTGCTCAAGAACAGTATTTTTCTCGGCCAAATTATTCTCAGAGTTTACCAAACAAAACCAATCAATTGGCCCTCCCTGTTTTTTCTGCCCCCCCAAGTGTTTGTTTTTATCCTGATATATATTCTCCCTACCTATTGTTTGGTTTCTGAGAAAAGCAAAATGGAAAAGGATGGTAGAAAATGGCCGGGTTTTTGCAGCCAGAGGTGTGACAGCCTTTTGCTTTCTGCAGGACAGTGAAAGGATGGGACTACTCCATATATAAAGATACAGAGATACAGATGAAGAACAACACTACAGAGATGGATAGATAGAAAGTAGAGAGTGACAGGTTGGGTATAGAATCAATCATGACTTATGTCAGTAACCCCCCATTGGCACATACCATGATAGTATGATACACAAAACTGTATATACATACACTATATAAAAAGTGCTAATTAAGCATTCATCTATAAAGGGTTAGTTTCTAACCTTGGTTATAGAAACGGAGTTTTCTACAATAGTTAAACTTAAAAGACCCATTTTTAACCATGGTTTAGTCTTCGTCCAGGTTTTTATTAACTTCGCTTTAAAAGCGACTTTCTCGCTTGGTTGACCGTTGACTGGGATATTCCAGTCCATTTTTTCCCAATTCCCACGCTCTTAATCTCGTCTACACGCGCACCCAGTCATAATTATCTTCGTCTTTTATAAGACTGTTATTTTATTTTAATCTTTTAATAAAAATGAAATAAATAATTTATAAAATAGTATTATTTTAACAAATTTTAATTATTAAACCAAAATTTATGTTTTTTAATAGATTTAAATTTTAATTATATTTATTAATAATTATTAAATTAAATAATATATATTTAGTTAATAGTAAGTCATATTATAAAAAACACAAAAAGTGAAAACAAAAATTATTTTTTATAATTTTCATAATTTTTGAAAGCCGAAAGAAACTAAAACTAATAAATAAAAACTCATCCTCACCACTTAATGAAGGTCCGCTAACAGGGACGGATCCATAAATTTTTTTAAGTGGGGGCAAAATTTTATTGGAAACGAAAAAAAAAATTAGTGGGGGCAAAATTTTAATAATAGCAAAATTTTAATTTTTTATAAGTTAAAATTTTAAAATAACATTTTTTCCCATGTAAAAGTTCATGAAGCCAGCCACTTGCCCCCATTGTGGCTCCGTCCTTGTCCGCTAAGATGTGGGTTCAGAAAAAAAATTGAAGTCAACGTATTCCGTATACAATATTCCCTGCTTTGTGAGGATCGGAAGATGGTCATCAATATATGCAGTATTTCCTTTATAATTTTTACAAATAGACTAAAAAAATAGAAACTAAAATTTTCAAAAAACAATTTTTAAAACAAAAATAGAAAATAAAAAGTATTTTTAGTGTTTTTATATTATTTTTAAGATAAAAGCTTACAAAAATTAAAATCAACCTTTTATTGTGAAACATAATTAAAATTTTGATATTGTAATATTTTCTTTAAATCATTTCTTTAAAGAGCAAAACAAAATTCATAAAATCGATGTGTATCTAACTATCTATCATTCATCGTTTGGAGTGTTTGTATGTGTTGTGTGACCAACTGCACGAGTGTGTTGCGCGTGGTGGGGCGTTAATTGGGTCAGATTATAGAGCTAGCGAGTTACACGTTGGAGGGTAGGTTACAGTGTGGAGCATTCATTAGGTGGGTCGTAGAGTAAATGCATGAGTTACATGTCAGGGGAACATGCAAATAGTACTTAATCCTAATCTTGCTTTTCTTCTATTAAATAGACCATCTTATAACGTTCACTTATAAATAACTAAATCAATACATTCCCAATAAATAACTGCACGCTTATATCACATCAATTAAATGTTAATTTTTGTTAATATTTTTAAAAATCACCAAATATTAAATAACTATCATAAAATCGATATATAAATAAAAACATGTTAGCTTATGAAAAATAGCCGATTAATTAATAAATCACCCGATTTTTAATAATAAAAATTATTACAATAAAAATGAGTCAAATAATTAGTCAAATTAACAATTTTATAATTAAATTAATTGTCCATATTTTGATCACTTATTTCCATCAACTTTATACACTCATTTTCTCTGAATTATAATATCATTCGACCTGTAATTTCAAAGTATTAAAAATTAAAATATTTGTTAAATAATAGAAAGATTCCTCTCCTTAGTTAACTTATTTTTATGAAATGACTGATCATAGTCATTGTCAACACTCAATTGAAATGTTGCTAAGTTACAAAATTTGAAAAATTCCAATAATACGTAGTCTTACCTCTACATAATAGATAGACTATAATAAAATAATTAATGGTATGAATAAAAATTAATTATTGTCGTTTTTTCTCATTAATATACATAATACATATATATGTTTTGAAATTGACCAACGTATTTATGATTTTATAGGTAATTGAAAATGACATAATGCTTTAAATTAACCCAAAAGTAAAGTTTAATTAAAGTGGCATACTAAAAAGTGCAAAAGAAGAGAAAACAAAATCAACTCTTTTAACTTTTACATGTACGGTCAGAGACAACCAGCTTTTCGTTTTTGGGAAGGGCACTTACATGTGATAATAATCTTTCCACATGTGCAATCATAATTTAATCCTAAATTAACAAACAACAGCCCTTTAGAGTTTGGTGATATGATCTTTGTTTCATAATGTATAAAAATGCAATAATTTGATAAGTCTATAGATGCCTCTAAATTGTTAGTTATTAAAATAGTTAACAATGACATTTATTTAGTTACTCTACTTTTTATAAACAAACCTTCAAATTTAATTTTATTATAAATTTAATTAAAATTGATTAGAATAGTTATATAATATTTTCACATTTATAGATCAATAATTAAAACAATTTGTCATATATTTTAAAAACTTAGTAATATATATTTAAAAAAGTGAATTTTGGTTTCTTAATTCTTACCCTTTTGTAACATTTGTGATAATTTAGGAATATCAGCCTGAGCCAATCGGCTACTAATCTAGCCCACTCATTTATTATAGCTCAGCAATTTCTTCATTTCAGAGTCTTCGTGTAACTGTCTTAGCAATCATTTTATCTCTTGTATTCTTCTTCTATATTGATAATGTGCACCTTCACTACCAACATAAATATAAGTCATCTTCGTCCTGGCATGGGAAGGTGAATTGCATTATCTTTTTTTTCATATTCTTCTCTTTCTCTTCATTTTAGCTTTACGCTATCAAAGCCAATGGGTCAATCTTTGAACTCTGGTTTTAGTAGCCCTTCAACAATTTTAGCATCAGTTGTTCCTAAAGGTTCATCTGCAACACCTATTATTACAACACCTTTTTTTTTCGTTTTATCCACTAAGTTAGACAAAACAAATTACCTCAATTGGAGATCTCAGGTCCTCCCTGTTATACGTGGGCACGATACGATTCACTCTATTGATGGTTTACAAAATTATTAGAATTTTTAATATGTGTGGAATATATAGTCCATTGACAAGAATTGAGCTTGAGTAAGCTATTGTCAAAATGACCAAAACTAGTCATTTGGATAGTTGACCCTTACCACTTATAAATTTTTTAACATTTTCATGGTTAGTCAATATGAGATACTCTAACACTTTCCTTCAAGTACAACTGGGACTGAACATCTAATTGTCACTTGAAATAAACGTAGTAATAATAGGACTGAACCGTTGGGACCGGACATCCAAATGGATAATCTATAAATTAATAATCCGGATCAAATTTACCTTAATATCATATTAAAAATTTTAATATAGATAAAATATAAAATTCACTAACAAAACTTGAGATTGAGTTATCCATGTTGCATGGTCAAAATCATTAAAATTAATTACTTGAATAGTTAAACTTTAACTTTTTATAAACCTTTAACATTTTTAGTTAATATAGGATTCTCTTATAACAAACTAGAGAGCCTCAGAGACAACATGTCAGGCTGCAGGCAACTCTGAACTATTTCAGTCTTTCTTTCGAATCAAAATAATTGGCCAATCGATTTGACTTGCTGGAGAGGACCAGCAGCTAATAATTTCTTACGAGATCTGCTCAGCCCAGTTTGACGCGATCTTCTGGATTTGATTTTGATCTGACCAAAGAGGCTAACGATTGATGAGAAAGAAGACTTTCTTTCCTTTTTACTGTTTACCCTTTGACCGATATTATTGGAATACACACACACAAAAAAACTAACATATAGTAAAACCAAAAATATATTACTGAATATTATTATTATATCTATATTATAAATTTCTCGTAAAACGGTTATTTTATGAATAATAAAAAACAATTTCTTGTGCACATTCACACCCTACCAAATCTCATAAAGTGTTTAGCTTCTGCATGTAACTCACGTGTCCATCTTCTAAAGCTTTCAAATATCGATCGACACGACGGTCCCCTGCGCAATGATTGAGGTCCATATCAGAATTTTACGGGAAATCACAATCATAATCCAATAATGCATACCCTACTCTTTTTTATTATTATTTTTATTGACATTGACGTAGCCAGGGATTCTTTTGAGATGTTTAAATTATATATTTTTAGATAAATTTGGATAAGTTAAAAATTTAGAATTTAGCTATAAATTTGATTCAAAGGTTCCCGTCATTATGTTAATATTTTGTTAAATCGAAAATTATAAAAAGGTAGCATTTATATAAACAATTTAAGTATTATATACGTCATTATTCCAATCTTTTGTAGGAACTATCGGGACATTATCTAATAATAAGGAGTATAAAAAATTGATATTTTGTATCTGTTGAGTAAAAATCATTAAGTAACTTTATATATTTACTAACACGCCCTTTTAAGTGAAAGTCCTTTGAGCTTGAAACTTACACAGACTCACTCTAACTTGTGTTGAATAATAAATAGGTGGTAAGATTTGAACTCACGACCACTTGATTACAAAGACTCTGATACCATATTAAGTGACGTTTCATTACAATAGTTTAAGCTATTATGTGAGACCAACTTAATTAGTTTTATATATTTACTAACAAAAATGAGTTATTATTGGGTAAAAACATTCTTCCAAGAATAACTATTAATATGAATAAAAGAAACTTTGACTTTTGCCCATTGCAAAAAATTCACCACTTTTACCTCTCGTAAAAGACTGGGTTGCAAACCGAATGGAATTGACCGACTATCATATCAAAAATTTCAGTTGATTGATACTAAATTTAATTTATGATATTCTAATTGAAAATTAAATTTAATAATTTGAAACTACTCTTATCTACTTTTTTACTAGATGAAATCTGGATGGGTCGGCTGTTTTATGGATGGGTCGGCTGTTTTCAGCCCAGATCCATCCACATAGGCCGATCGACCAGCCC
>JAOQMR010000009.1:22396034-22434575 GCA_027563865.1 Erythroxylum pelleterianum | reverse complement strand
GTAAAATAAATATTGCAACAATTATCAAATAATTAATGAATTACATCTACTATTTTTATTATACTATAGGGGCATTTTCGTCATTAATACTATTTTATGTTCTGTCCTAGGCAACCAAACACATTTTTGTACTCAGGACGAAGACAATTATCTTTGTTCTGTCCACCGCAACCAAACATCTCACTGTCTTCAATTCTTGTTTCGTCCCGTCCTGTCCTGCCTAGTCATGTCCCGTCCCTATCTGCTGAAGACGCTAACCAAACGATGCGATAGATTCGAGCAAGTGGCTTATCGGTAATGTAAGGGATAGGATGTTATGTTTAATATTATGGTATATTATTCTGTCTTATAAATCTTAGTCATTTATTTACGTGAGTCTCGTATCCGGTAATGTAAGAGACAGGATGTTATGTTTAATATTATGGTATCTTATTCTGTCATATAAATCTCAGTCATTCATTTTGTGAGTCCCGTATATATCCGGTAATGTAAGGGACAGGATGTTATGTTTAATATTATGGTATCTTATTCTGTCTTATAAATCACAGTCATTTATTTATGTGAGTCCCGTATATATCTGGTAATGTAAGGGACAAGATGTTATGTTTAATATTATGGTATCTTATTCTGTCCAATAAATCTCAGTCATTTATTTATGTGAGTCCCGACTCACATAAATAAACATAAATAAATGAATAAATGACTGAGATTTATAGGACAGAATAAGATACCATAATATTAAACATAACATCCTGTCCAGAGACGGATCCAGGGGGGCCAGCAGGATCCGTCGCTGATCCTGTCCCTTACATTACCGGATAAACCACTTGCTCATTTATACGAGACTCATATAATTAAAAGACTGAGATTTATAGGACAAAATAAGATATCATAATATTAAACAAAAATTCGAAATCGTAACGTAACAATTGTATGGTAAATTCGGTCTTTTCACTAAGTTCGACTTTATTAATAATTAAATTTATGAAAAACTAAATATGTCTTCTCATTATTAAAAAACAAACTACACAAGTTTGGAGAGTAACAAGGAACCTACGTAGTAGTGAAGTCACGTGAGGAGACAAGAGTAACGGGGAAAGAAGCGTCAGCTTCCCGTGCACATGATATGCTTTCCGTGTCACGTGTACCTACGTATCAAGCCTATGACACGTGGTCCTAGTGCTACTTGGATTTCGAACCACGCGTGTCATCTTGTTCCTCGCTTACCAGACATACGAAAAAGTTCCCAATCATTGGAAAACACTACTTCAAACACTCCCTAAATTACCACAAAGCCCTTTACAAATATTCATCCTTTTTGTTACATCTAATATAATTTATTATAGATAGCTAAATAATAAAATAATGATATATTTAAAAGTGAATTTGATTTAATTTATATTTTTAAATTATGTGTATTTATAATGGTATTTCGATATCATTAATTTATTAAAACACAAAATAATTTAAAATTATTAACTTAAAATTAAAGATGATAATTTAAACTATTTAAATTTAATTAGTTCATATTATAATTAATTAAACTTTAAATCATAAAATGAATTTAGTTTGATTCAAACATATTTAAATATTTACCATATTCTATAGGTATTGTATTACATATTTTTTTATATGTTTAGTTGTACATATTTATCGATATCTTATATTATTGTTAATTTACTACATGCGAATTTATTGAAAATAATCTCTCTATTATATAGGAGTAAGACTGTGTACTATTGGATCTCTTCAAACCTCATATTTCAACGAGAATCTCATTAGATGTTACTGCTATTGCAATATTATTTTTATTAAATTTTAATAAATATAGAAATGTAATTTCAATTCACTTTGATTTAGTTTGTAATTAATGTAAATTTTTAATAAGTGTCTGTTTGGATGAGCTTTTGGGAGTCCAATAAGTACTTTTCTTCACCACAAAAGCCTTTTTAATCAATATTTGATTGTAAAATAAAAAACTATTTCTTTAACAGATATGAATTTTTTGGCAGCCAAAATACAGTTTTTTAAGAAAATCAAATTCGGAGCTTTTAAAAAAAGGTAATTTTCAAGTATATTTTTCAAATCAATTGATGAGCTTATTTACTCAACTTAGATATTTATTTTGAGATTTATATAATATTATTTGGTTTTTAAATATATTTTAATATTTATTTTTTATATTAGTTTATTTATGTTATAATCTATATAAAATATTTGATTATATATATTTTCATTTATATTTCGCATTGTTTAAAATTATATAATAATTAATATATTGTGCTTTGCATATTGTTTAATATACTTTAAATAATATTTATATGCATAATTAATTTTATTACAAAATAAAATATAATTAAAATGAAAAGTGCCTTTTTTTATGTTGCCAACAGCCTACTGTATGAAACTTTTTCAAAAAAGTTTTTTTTAAATGACAGTCAAACGGTTAATTGATTTTTTAGAAAAATTATTCTAAAAAAATGTACAGTAAAAAGTTTTATTGACAAAAATTCTACTAGTATAAGTTCAGCCAGTGACGGATCCAGGATTTGAGTCTTGGGGGGGTTAGGACAAAATTTTTTAGGTAAGGATAAATTTTTTTTTTAGGGGCGGCTGGGTTTTAATTAACAAAGGAATTTTTAGGACGATTCAAGAATTGTACGATTAATTCAGCCGAACCAATTGGGTTTAAATTAGACGATTCAAAAATTGTACGATTAATTCAGCCGAACCAATTGGGTTTTTAAAACATAGACATAGGATTACAAATTAAGCTCAATTTAGTCTTAAGTTATCATGTCACATTTAAAGTGATTGAAATTTAAATAAAACTTAATTAATTAAAGTTCAAGCTTGAAAAACTCAAATTAATTCAATAAAATAATATTATTAATTATTAATTAAAATATATTATTTCAATCCATAAACTTATTTAATGTCTTGAAGTAATAGTTGGCCAAAAATTAGCATACACTAAAATTTGTAAATATTAACTACATCTAAGCTTTCACTTAATTATGAGACAACAATTTTTTTTAATGGAAGAATCTGTAGTCGTTACCCTTTAGATGTGCACTGAGTAAATCTTCAGATTAACGAAAATAACTCACAAATTATGTCAACCGGGTATTTCGTACTAGACAAGCTCGATCGAGAGAGCGCATATAGGAGAAATTGATTACAAAATCTTTTGACCCCATACTCTTCACTCCACCAACTCAACCACTCCTTAGGGGCGACAACAATTCATTAATTGAATTATTTAAAATATTTTATAAAAAAATAGTGGCTATAAGTTAGAAACAAAAGAAGGAGGTGTGTAATATGGAGTACTAATTTAACCACTATTTTCTATAAGTATTTCGAATAATTCAATTCATACTTTTTGCTAAAAAATCTTATCTACAAAATTCTTTCTGTCTTATTTATTTACGTGAATGAAATCTTCTGGCATAAAATAAAATTTGAGCAAATGACATAAGATATCAAGCCTATAGAATAAAGAAGGATTTAGGATTACTATGCTTTAAGGCATTGGTGACTGTGTGCATTGTAGGCCATGGCTGTGCTTCTTGAAGTCCCCATTGTTTGTAGGACCACGTGTTTGCCATGTGAGCTCATTTTATGGCTAATCGATTATATTGTCGTCAATTTGATTGATAAGAAAATATAAGAATAAATATTATCATAAACTTAATTTCAATTATAATATATAAAGATAAGTACTAGTGATTAGGTTTCGTCATTTATGGTCAAGATATCCACAAAAGCTTATCCTAAATAAATGGTAGTCTGCATTCTGATGTTTAATACCAATGGACTGCTACGTCATTTAAGTTTAAAGTTGCCTCATCATTATTTCATAAATCTATAACAAAAATTTATCAGTCTATCTGCAATGCACTGATTTACATAGAAAATATTTTACTAACAAGAGGTAAATGTTTGTAAATATATAATATTTACCTAAATTAGAATTGGCAATGGATCCAACCATTTACGACCCAAATCGATTCAAGAATTTATGCTCGGACTCACTCTAGCTAGAAGTTCTATCAAGTTTGGAGCACAATTCGAACCTGGGCTTGGGTTGCTCAAAATTCAACCCGATTCGATTTATTTTTAATTTAAAACAGAAGAGACATCGTTTAATTCAAAATCACATCATTTTTTTTAACTTTCAAGTTTTGGTTCAAGTTGAGTTAGATAAAGTGAGCCTGAGCTCAAGCCTGATCTAAAGCCAAAAATGTCCAAAGAAAATTTGAGCTCAGCTCGAAGATCAAACAAATTAGGCCGAGTCCATTTGGATCGGACTATCTAAAACTCGAATGAATCTAAATGTCCAATCAATTTGGATCAGACTAGTACTTAGCCCAGCCCGAACTATCAAAATTGCGTACAATATCAACCGGACTGGATATATATTCATATCAATTGATTTTCTTGAGTCGGGTCAGGTCAGGTAAGATTTTAAACAAACCCTTTAAGCCCATCATGTCTATCTTCTTCCCTAATGATATGGAGCCCAATAACCTAATCCAGCCTCAGTTCACTTTATTTTCTTTCCTTTTTTCTTTTAAATAATAATTTTTACCTCCGCGCCAAAGCTCAGCTGAGACTTTTTGCGCTGTAAGCCTGTAACGGACGAGTCACTTTTTAGCTAAAAACCCTAAACCCGCGACATACTACTACAGCTGCCACCCTGTATCCTCCTCTTTCTTCTAAGCCAAAGCTCTAGGTATTGTGTAGGGAATAGCTTGAGGAGCGGAGGAAAGCGTTGGGTTTCAATATGGGATTTTCAGGGAAACGGTCGAGAGGAACGAGAGATAGCGACGGCGATTCTGAAGACGAATTCGATTCTACGGCGAATGGAAACGTAGCGGTTAGTGAATTACATGTATGGTTGGTGTAAGTATTCAATGTGATTTTGTTTTGAGTTTGTTATAATTTGCGATGTAGATGGAAGATTTAGATTACGAGGACAATGATTTTAGTGAGGAGGATGAGGAAGAGGAAGAAGAAGATGACGATGACGATGATGAAGCAGAGGAAGAAGGCGAAGAAGACGATGAGCAGAACGATAACCGTAACAATGCTAAGATGGAAGATCTAGAGAAGGAATACAGAGATCTTCGGAATCAAGAGCTGTATGTTTCTTCCTTATTTTTTAAAATTTTTATGCGGTTATTAGTTGTTGGTTCAGAGCAATCGAATTGAAAAGAAAAGTCAAAGAAATGAAATTGTTTTTCTATTTAGAAAATTGAGGTGCATAAGCATTTGAGAGTGATATAGAATTGATAATTTGATTATCTGAGATTTTGTTCTCTTTCAGTGATCTATTGAAGAATCTAAAACGGCATAAGGATGAAGACGTGCTTAAAGGTCAAGCAGTAAAGAACCAGAAGGTATGTTTTTTGTTCCTCTGTTGACAAAAACACTATTGCTTTTCATTGATAATTGACTTGTCTCATTTTGTTTGTAAAGGCTCTTTGGGATAAAGCACTTGAGTTTCGCTTTTTACTTCAAAAGACTTTCTCGAGTTCAAATAGATTGCCAGTGGTATGTTTCCTGTTTGCCTCTCCAATTTATGGTAAGGTATTTGAGGAATTATAAGTCAAGTGCGGAGGAATTTTCTGCAGGAACCAATTAGGTCTTCGTTTTGTGAATCAGATGGAGTTTCCGTAGCATATGATGATCTCATCTCCTCATCCAAGAAGACTTTGGATTCACTACTTGAACTACAGGAGGTAAATGACTGATGTATTGTGCTGAGTGTTGCATTTTATGCAACTCTGTTGGCTTCATTCACCACTAATCCTATTTCTAATTTCAGGCTTTGATTGAGAAGAATCCTGCTATTTTTGAATCATCAAATGGTATGCCACAAGTTTGAATTTCTTTCTTATATATTATTATCATAATGTCCATTGAACTGATTTTAGATGAACAGTTGTTAAATACATAAACATTTGTTGAAATAAATACATAGGTATTAATGGTATCAATATGGTTTTCTTTGTTTTTTTTTTTTTCGTCTTATGAAGGTAAATCTGCACAACCTTCAAAGAAGCAACCAAATGATTCTGAAGATATTGACGAAGAATGGTTACGAATTTCCCAAACTAATAGGAGGTGTGTCCTTTTACATATTTACGTGCCGGATAAATTTTTGTTTGTGAAAGAAATGAGTCACAGTTCTTTGAGATTCACCCAACATTTTGATCATGACATTTAGACACTTTTTATTCTATGGAAAGAGTTTGAGCATTTACTGACTGCTGTTGGAGAACACTTTTCTTGCTTCCTTTTTTTTTTCTGGTCTAATTTTGTTTAGGACTGCTCTTAAAACCGTTGGTGATGGATTGAACTGTTATTCACACTGAAGTTTGTCTTAAAAATTAAGTGCTTTACCTTTTGAACTTGTTTTTGGCTTATAAGTCCAAACTTTTATATGTTGGTCATATGACAATTTATCACTATATTGTGTGTGTGTAGGAAGATGATGTTCTATATATAATTAAATCCTGATTGTCTGGCTTCTTAAATGTTGTCTTGTAGAATCGTTGGTTTTAGAGACAAATCCTTAGATAAATGGCAGAGAAAAGCACAAGTAACAACTGGTGCTGCGGCCATCAAGAACAAGTTGCAAGCTTTCAATCAGGTTTAAGTGTAACCAAGTAACATCTTCCTACTACTTGGTCGTTGTTAAACTAACTTTTCCTTTTCAATTCAGAATATTAGCGAACAAGTTGCTGCTTATATGAGGGATCCAAGTAGAATGGTAAAGCAAATGCAGCAGAGAAGATCAGCTGTGGCCACTTTTGGAGCTGTAAGTTATAAATCTTCCCACTTGAAGGAATGCTGAAAAGTTTATGGCTAAATTAATAACTTTTATATGCATTTTTACAAGTGTTTGCAGATTCCTGAGATCAACGGTGCTGCCAAGGTCGAGGTAATATTCCATCTTATCATCTGTCCGAGTTAGTTGGATTATGTCTTAAATAAGTCAAAAAAAACCATGTTTGAATATCGTACCACAGAAAAGTGTTGTGTGATGCTTGGACAACAGATTTAATTAGGCCAAGCACCATATTAACAGCTTTATAATCCCTCCATTTATCTAACCTGGGATTTTGTGGTCCTTTTACTCAAAATAGGAAGCAAATCCAGTTGGTGATCCAGAACTTCTCGATGACTCGGAATTTTATCAGCAGCTACTTAAGGAATTCTTTGAGACTATCGATCCGAATTCTACGGGTAAAAGATCTTCACTTTTTCTCCTTCCGTTTATCTGATTTTTGCTTGTAAAATATATACATACGCTGGCAGTCCCTTGGAAAGAATCCAATTAATTGTTTTAATGACCATTCATGGGTCTATACACGGTTTTATTAGTCAACACAATCTTTAGGCTAATCTGAAACTTACTGATTATCTCAGAGATGGCATTTCACGCACTAAAAAGATTGCGAACTAAAAAGAGAAAGGTTGTAGACCGGCGTGCATCGAAAAGTCGCAAGATCAGGTACGTATGAATAAGAACTAGTTCTTTCTAGTTTCTGTTCTATGCTGTTTCTCTTATTGTATTTTCTTATATACTTACACTTCCAATAAAAATTCAGATACAATGTTCATGAAAAGATTGTCAACTTTATGGCTCCTCGACGCATGGATCTTCCTCCTATGGCCTCCAAGTTGTTTGAGAATTTGTTTGGACTAAAGACTTGAGAACCTTATCCAACTCTTTTCTCTTGTAAGTCGTCTTCGTTTTAAGAGGCTTGTGACGTTATTTGGGAAATGAGGAATATATTATATATAACAAATTCATTCCTGGTTCCCACATATTCTTTGAAGGTTTTTATCTTATTTTCCATTAAAAAATTATTAAAACTCACTATCAATAATAACAATCATAATTAGTATATATTCCAATTTTAGAAAATCCAAACCACTAGAGAATTAGGGAGTCGTGTTCAGTTAAACATTACAACATTGGACCAGCTTGTTACAGCTGAGAATGTTCATGTTAATACCACAATACGCATCCCCACTTCTAACATTGGATTTACCTAAGCAAAACCAATTAATATTGGAATCATACCCTAACTTTTAGCACTCTTTAAAGGACAATGTCAATCAAATTCTTAAATATTATACATTTTTGAGACATTGAGTGTCCACGAGTAACATCCGGAGCCAATGAGTTTCTGAAGCTTGTTGCATCAGTGTTCCTTTTTCATTGCTGCAAGCTGTGAAATAAAAGTCCCGACTTAGAACATAAATCTTTTCCATGATAAAACGGGCATCACAAAATGTTTCGATTCATTGAACCAGGCTGCTTCGGGCCAGGCTAGGTCCCTGAGCACAGCCCGAAGTCCGGGAGAAAAAAAAAACAATTTTTGGTCTCAAAACCTGTTGTGCCTTTCCTAGTTCATAGTAAAGCTGTGTAATATCAGAATATGCTTTGTTACAACATGATTTGGATAAAGACCTACTACCAATCAAAATTTGGTAAACACCAAAAGTGCTATCAAGAAAATATAGATTTGGAGGAACGGTATAATGTTTCCATTTTGCCACTATGTGACAACAAACATATGAAGGAAATGGAGGAGACAACTGAAAGATATTAAGGAGTACCTACGGAGGCTGTTGAGAATCAGATTGCTGTATCAATTGAGAGTATATGTATTCGTCAACTCTCTGTTTTGCCAATGCCACCTGAACAGGTATGATATAACCTTATAAATATGGCCGAGGCTAATCATGATGCAATTGTAGACGGTTGATTTCCTCTACCATTACAGCTAATTAAGTGCACTTGGCTACAGGAATACAAACATAACAAGTTCCACAACAGGAATCAGTGGTATAGATGGTCCTCTCCGGGTCATTTGCTCTTTTGGTTACAGGGACATTCTATTCTAAATGTTCTGATTTCCCATGATAATGTATCAATTCAATGGTTGGTGAAAGAATTTACCTGTTCAGAACTACCACCAAATTGTATGTGCCTATGTTTTTGTTCACCTTTGCCCCCATAAACCTGCAGTGCAGAAACCCGCAAAAATAGTTACAGCCAGTTGAACTGAAGCCTTAAATGCAAACACATTGATTTTCCAGCATAGTAATCTTCATCGCGGACTCCAGCATACGACTACTGGATTCGTAAGGGTTAGAGATCACCCTACCTTGATCATCGCTCCGGATTCATTTCTAATCCTTGAGATATTGGAGCCGCATCTACCAATCAATCCCCCAACCAAAGTTTCCGAGATCATCATCTCCAATGTTACATAATCAGCTGCAAGATTGGTTGTCCTAAAGATGATGATGTTATAAAACAAATATCAAAACTTGATGGCAGCCACACATCATAGCATTTTGAAGGCAACATTATCCGAAAAGACGGAACATTGAATCACCTGAAGTTGGGTCCACATAGGGCTGAGGTGGTCGAATTGCATAATAGTTGTACGTTGGACTGATTGAAATCACTTGTCTAGGTGGATTTTCCCTAAACCACATAAACCGGAAGAACAATATCGCATAAACACCAATAGAAGTACAAAAAGGAAAAATACATAAAAATTCCGATAAAAAACCTGAGTTGACAACCGATTTCTGCAAGAGCCTTCATTACAACAGGCACATCTCCTGATATCTGCATTTAAATAATCAGAATAAGAAAATTCACGAATCCTATATCCAATTCCGTCCAAGTAAAAAAATTCACGAATTCCGTATCGAATTCAGTCAGAAAGAACTCAAAGCTCACCAACCTGTACTACTCGATCAGACTCATGAGCAGATGCACACAGAGGTAACTGATTAGGAGCCAGGACTGTGATAGTGGCTCCCGAAGAATTCCTCAGTTTCTCAATGTTTTGACCTGATACCCCAATTAAAGAACCTGCCTGCGAACCGGCTATCAATAGCCGTATCGTATTTGCAGCGACATGCCCACCACCACCAACAACCTTTGATGCTTCCACGGAACTATCATCTTCCTATTCAATTCAACCACAAAACAATGAAATCTAATCTGTAATGAAACCCATCCGAACTACACACTCAACTGCATCTAACATTAGCACTGACCTTTAAGATCAATGTTGCTATTTGCTTAAGCGCATTCTCAGCATCAGTAACAACACTGTCATTGTCTCTAGAGCTTATAATTATCACACGCTCTTCATGTCTCTGTACAAAAACAACGAACAACAATACGTTCTTGAGTAATAATAATAATAATCACTATGCTAAAAGATGCATTCTTTTAAAAAGGACATGTCATACAGCGATGGCGTCGGCGATCTTGATGGTGGCTTTGGTTTCTTCTCGAATCTTCTGGATACGACACCCAACTTTGCCGATAACTTTCCCGATCTGTCGCGAAGGCACCACGATCCTGAATATAACGTCCTGAGCTTTCGCTCGCTTTCTCGGCGCCGAATCCTCCGTCGCCTCTGCGGCTGAGTTGTCGTCGGCCGCTTCGCGTCGTCTTTTACCCGTGATGGGGAATTCCAGCGGGGGATAAGTGACCGGTGGCAGAACGGGGTTTAGAGGAATTGTCGCCGGTTGGATTATCGGAACCGGAGCTGAGGGATGGTGATAGTAATAGGCCGTGTTTGGCGTGTACGGAAACATTTTTGGCTAAACCGAATCAAACCAACCCCTCCTCTGAGTTCCGGCTAAACAGAATCTTATGAAAGTCGAGGGTTTTATAGCTTCAGTGGTCTAAATTACCGATATGCCCCTATTCGAACTCTGTTTTTTTTAAATAAATTTTTTAACCTTAAATTTCTGAAAGAAAATTGAATTGTTTTATTCTAATAACTTTAGATTAATCGAATCTAAGGTTTCGGTGTGATCGGAAAAAATTTGAATCAGTTCGATTTTATCTAGTAACTTTTATGTATAAAAACCAACAGATTCAACCGATTTTTAAAACTTTGATTGAATATGATTTTTGGGATTAAATTAATTATAAAATTTATATTAGATAGATGTAACTCAACATTAATAATTTAAATAAACTTAAACGTAAATTTAAATCTTTATATTTAAAATTTCAACACAAATTTTAAAATTTAATTCATCCTAAAAAATCTTTTTATTTATATAAATTTAAATTTTAATCTAAATTTATTAAATTTAGCAACCTTTTAAAGTTTAAATTTTGGTTTAATTTTTTGTAATTTTCAAATATTGATTATTTTAATTAAAATAAAATTAATTGAAATTAGTGGGAATAAACTTTATTATAGTCTTGGATATAGCATAGCAAAACCTGAGTGAAATTGTGGGACACGTTCGAATCCAAGTGCCGCTGCTCTTTATTTGCATGACGCACACATGTCAGGACCCACTGACTGCTTTCTCCTTAATATATCTGGATTTTCACGACTGTGCCACTGCAGATGGCAACTGTTGTTCATCACGTGCAAATTACGGTTTCTTTCAACACTTGGACCCACCTTCGCCCAAAGTAAGAGAAACGAGCGAACTCCACCGCCACGTGTCACTGGTGTTATGTTAAACAGACAATTATCCTCTAAATCGGAATATATATATTTTTACTTATGATATGTACATGGGATTATTGAACATTTATAAATTATATTTTTTTAATATGTTATATTTATTAATATTATAAATAATATTATAAATACTAATGATTATTCATAATTAATAAATAATAATTATTTAGTTGATTTATCTTGTAAATGCTCTTTGAATATCTAAGATTCTAGCGATTTTTATAAAAAATTTCTTAGGTTTCATATAAAACAAAAATAACACAATTTGGAGGTCTTTGGGTTGAGTTATGACTTAAACAATATGACTGATTTAACAAACCTTAGATTGAATTTTACTTCACGATATTCTCTTGTCATATACAACTAAATTCATGAAAATTAACGCCAAGATAATACCAAAAATCATCCTAGTAACTATTTTATATCTAAACGAGGGAGTAGTTAGTTCGTACAGATAAATGATAATACGAATGAGAATGAATATTATTATTATAATTATAATGGTTAGTTAATAGAAATGAATAATTACCATTACTATTAATAGTAGTTGGTTTGTAAATAATATTGATAAATAAAAATTAATTATATTTTAATTAACTATATTGTAATTAATACATTACAATATATTAATTAATTAAAATAGTATAATTAATTCATTACAATATTTTAATTAATTGTATTTTAATTAATTAATTAATAATAATGTTAGTTAAAAAATATCAAACCTTACAGAACTAGAAAAAATGCTTTGGATTATAGGGTAGGAATAAATAATGGTGACAAAGTTACCATATTGAAAAACAGAAGATATTGGAGAGTGATAAAAGAGGAAGGTAAATAAAAAAAAGCTTTTGACTGTTGTTAATAGTAAACACGCGCCAAAATGTACGAAGAATGTCACCCATTCATCTCATAATCTAGAGGAATTGAGCAATGTCCAAAATTATGAATGAAAGTATATGTCATCCAATCATAACTTCTTATCAAGCTTTATTTGTATTTCATTTTCATTCCTCTCTTCTCATACCTATCAAATAAGCACACAGGAATCTTTATAACCATTCAAATATATACACAAAGAGAATTAAATTAAGCCTAGTCCCAAACATTAAAATTGACAAAGTAGTCAAAGAAGAAGGGAAGGAAAAGTATTAGATGAAAACTATTTTGTCAATTTTAAAATTTGAGACGAGACTTAATTTAATTCCTCTTTGTGTGTATATTTGCATAGTTAAGCGGAGATGAATCCTGAATGACTTAAAGATATTTTCTTATAATTGGACCTTCGTAAGACGCTTCGTTGGAGGAAAAAAAAACAACTAATCAAAGTGAAGTTATCCAGAACGGTAAATAAATGGAAAAAGCAGTGGCAATACGGGGAAAAGGCGAATACCATCTAAGGTAACTGCTGCTTTTCTTCTCTCTCGTGCGCTAAAAAAAGTCAAGTCATGCTCTCTTTCTCTCTCCTCCTCCCTCCATTTCCAAGTCATTAAAGCTTCTTTTTGTTATTTTCTTCTGGGGCTGTGTTTGGGGTTTTTTAAGACTTTTTATTTATTTATTTAAGTTTTATCACTTTCTTCTTCAATTCTCTCTTCTTCCCAGGCTTCCATTTCAACCATTTAACCCTACATTAATTCCTCTTTGGCTTGTTTGTTTGTTTGTTTGATCAATTCTCACTTCTCCTATTCTTATACTCACAAGAAGGGACATGGCGTTTCCTCCTGATCCAGAGAACCAAGCGCAATCGAATTTGACAATGGATCCTCCTACCAACGTCAAGCCTCCTCACCAACCGCTCCACAACTTCACTTTCAAAGGTCTCAAATGGTCGAACAACTCCGCCAACCACCAGCACTACCACCGCGTTCGGAAGCCCGCCGGAGGGTCCTCCCGCAAGCCTCCGCTTCCGCAGAGGAACTCGGGTTCTGGTGAGAGGAGTGAGAAGTTGGAGAAGGAGAAGAGATTGAATGGTGTTTCTGGTGAGAAGAGTGAGAAGGAGAAGAGATTGAGAGCTGTTTCTGGTGGGAAGAGTGAGAAGTTGGAGAATGAGAGGAGATTGAATGCTGTTTCTGGTGAGAAGAGTCAGAAGGTGGAGAAGGAGAGGAGATTAAATGCTGTTTCTGGGGAGAAGAGTGAGACGTTGGAGAAGGAGAGGAGATTGAATGCTGTTTCTCGTGAGAAGAGTGAGAAGTCGGAGAAGGAGAGGAGATTGAATGCTGTTTCTGGTGAGAAGAGCGAGAAGTCGGAGAAGGAGAAGAGATTGAATGCTGTTTCTGGTGAGAAGAGCGAGAAATCGGAGAAGGAGAAGAAGGTGAATGACGTCTCTGATCAGAAGAGTGAGAAATTGGAGAAGAAGAAGTTGAGTGATGCTTCGGATGAGAAGAGTCGGAAACTGGAGAAGAAGAAGAAGAAGAAGTTGAATGATGCTTCGGATGAGAAGAGTGAGAAATTGGAGAAGAAGAGGAACAAGTTGAATGATGCTTCGGATGAGATGAATGAGAAATTGGAGAAGAAGAAGATGTTGAATGATGCTTCGGGTGAGAAGAGTGAGAAATTGGAGAAAGAGAAGAAACCGAACGATGATGGTGTTGTTGTTGAGGATGCTGAGAAAAAGTCGAAGCTGTTCATTCGCATTCGTGCGAAGAGCAAGGACACTGATGTTAGTGACAATGCTGACGATAAGGTTCCGGCCGTGGAAGATTCCTTTGAACCGGAGCACAAGGTGTGGAACCTGAGGCCAAGAGAATTGATTACCAAGAAGAAGCGTAATGCTAATGCAGTGAGTGGTGGTGCGAACACTGGGAGTGAGAAGAAAAGTGGCGGAGCAGTGAATATAGGCAGCGGAGCAGCCGTGACCCTGGAGACAAAAGATGGGTCTGAGAAAAAAGGGAAAGGAAAAGGGAAGGGAAAAGAGAAGATTGCTGATTTCTCGATCTCGCTTAACAAAGACGAGATTGCAGAAGATATCTACGCTCTAACTGGGTCAAAGCCCTCCAGGAAGCCCAAGAAGAGGGCTAAGCTTGTGCAGAATCAGCTTGATGTAAGCCAAGTTTTGATTGTTTTACCTTCGATACATACTTGTTGAGTTTGTTTCTTTGGTATCTGAGAAATCTGCTGTCTTTTTGGTGGGTTTTTGCAGTGTTTGTTTCCAGGGATGTGGTTATCATCAATCACTTCTGAGACATACAAGGTTAACGAGTCCAATCAGAATATGAAGGTTTGACATTTGGTATATCGAGCTTTTTTCCTCACGTTTGATAGCTAATTGGATCAATGGAATGAAGAAAGGGATTTAGCTAGTGGTTTCAGAGTTGGTGAATTGCTTATCTTCTATCCTAGATGGGAAGAAGAGGCTGGAGACCTTTTGCCCACATATTATATATTTGCAATTCATTTTGCTTTACTTAATTCTGGGCTGAACTTGTTTCATGCTTATTTATAGGGTTGAGGATATGACATTGCTGTTTCATAAGGTCGATGGCCACCTGAAGTATTTTGGAAGCCTGGAGGTGATGATGATTGGTGAACTTGACTTCAGCTGTTCGTTAACAAGCCATAAGCTTGTACGACGAAAGGGTAATAAATAAGACTTGTTTTAGTTCCCTCTTTCCTTTCATCAAGGACCTTGATGGAACTGTTAATGTTATAGTCCTTGTTTATATGCAGCTGGAATTGTAAACGGAAACTATCAGTTTAATAAGTAAATGTTTTAAAACTTCTATGTCTTTCTGTTGATATGAGATTAAAGCACTTACCCTAGATTCTTTTGCCACGCTTGCTAATTCATGGCATTGCCTATCGGCGTAATGCATTAAACATGTTTTCAAACTCAAATAGTTGGTACAACAGCCTTATTATGTATATTCTTATGTCTTCAGTGATAACAAAAGTCATAATATGGAAAGTACAACATTCCTGTTCTTAATCAATTCCAGGAAATTGCAATTTGTATCATCAGTCATGTATTCGTAATGTGCTTTGCTCGTATTGTTTGAAGAGTAAATAAACCGTGCATGTTATTGGTGCTTATGGAGTAATGCACGAGCTATCTATGGTATTGTCTTTGGTTATCTGTATGCGCCATGCACGTCATTGTTATTTCATTAACTGTACATGCATTGCTCTTAACGGTAAGACACGTGCTTGGAATAAATCTGTTATTTGCAGCACATTTATATTTGCTTTTGAGAATATCATGCCTAGCCCAATCAGTTCCAAATATTTGGTAGATCCAACCACTAAAACGTGTGGCCCCATGATCGAGTTACACGTTTCACATGTGGATTGTTTTCCTTTCTTAATAACATCGAATTGGAGCAGCCTTTAGGTCATCCACGACAAGTGTGAATCTTTGATGGTTTATTTTAAATTTGTCGCATTTGTGTTCCAGTAGAAAAGTGAATGAGCTGTCTTTGTTGACGTCTGCACGAGCTTTTTGTGTTTGTAATTGATTGTTTTTGCTGAAATCTTGTTTTTCATGCTATTTTGTGTTAGAACGTTACTCGACAGTCTAAGAGGCTGACTTATATTTCTGAAGTTGGATACTTCACGTACAGTCTAGTGATTGGCTTGCTTGTTTCATATCTGCAGTGTTTTGATTTGTTTTTTCGATTGCTGAAATATGTAAAAATTTGAGCCCATTAAAGGTTTATATCTTGTTCTTCAATTCAAGGTAGCCAGAACTTTTCATGATTAGTAGTTTGTCTTTTTGTTAACATATTTGACGTATCAATTAGCTAAAGCATGTTTTGTGGATTACAGTTTAGAACTGCATGAATCCATAGTTATAGGCAAGAGAGCCATGCAACTATAGGTTGCATGTCTGTGTAGTTAACTGCAAGAATCATTAAAGGACTTGGCTATTTATTGTGAGAAAAATTCTTTACCACGGCGATTTAAGGCATCACGATTAAATTAATTATTGGATCTTATGAAAGATGCATATACCTTATTTGGAGATAGTTAATAATGTAATCCACATAGAAACATCATTCAAATTTGCTAGTTATCCATTACTTAAACACTGAAAATGGATTCTAATAAATGCAACTTCTAAGCATCCAAACGTGTTTCTGAGTTCCTATTGATATGTGCAACTTGTAGAAAAATATCAAGAGATTCTTTTGAGATTGACCACTCCATGGCGAGAAAGAGTTAATTCAAACTTCCCTCCTTTAATATGAGCATCCGAAGCAGCTTCAGAGCCTTCACTTGTTTACACAGTCCACTTGATAAAAACCTATCATCCCTTAGTTGAAATGGGACTGGAAATATGAAAACAATGGTTTGTGAATCCCATTTCCATTGGTAGGCTAGATGCAGTTGACTTATGTATGCCTATTTTGTTACATTCCTATGGCAGAATTATATGCCTCCCTCCAATTTTTTTTATTGTTTTTTTATTAGCTTTGCCCTACCTCTCTTTCCTTTTTTCATATGTTGCCGGTAACAAGCTTGTTGTGACTGACAAGTACGAAAGAAAACCTGTAATCCAAAACTATGTTAACTAAACTCATAAACTGAAGCATAGGGGTGAACTGAAGTCATAAATGATTGTGAAGTGAACGGTACTGGAAACTCTCCTATGTCATACCCTTTTCAACTAGCCTTAGACAATTACTGAATTGGAAATGAGAGAACTTAGTAAATCTGGCAGATAATGAGGGTGAAGTAACTTTTTCGTGCATACTTCTTGCAACTTTAGAGTTGTCATTATGTGACTCCTAAAGCAATTGGTGATATGTGGTTGGCACTTGCCATAATAAGATAATAACTTATTTTGTTGACATGTGTAAATTAGTATTCTGTGATAAACATTAAATATTTTTCCATTTCAAGAATGTCCACATGCCATTTTCTAACAGGAGCTAGAAAAGTAATACACCGGAGTGTTGAAGTCTAGGATTTGCCTTGAACAGTTGGAGATAGACTAGTGGTCTGTCTGTTATTCACCTTATAACACAATGAAGCTAGTTATTTGCAGTAACTTCTTTTGGGGTGATTCTGTAGTAAATGAATCCCCAATGCCGAAGACGAGTCAAACCCCAACCTGCACACTGAGAATGAGTCAGCTATTATCACTCATATTATTATGATCATTGCCATAATCACACTGCCTGTCTTGTTTGCAGATTCATGTTGTAAGAACGGGTTGGTCTTTACAGTAATTTTATGATTGCTCATGTAGACTGTTTTATGATCTTTGTTTTGATTTTTGTTGGTGGTGTAGATATTTACGGTAGTGTTTTCAAGCATGTAATTCTGTCAATGCGGCAAATTCAGTTTATCGTGTACCTTCTTTACTTCGTTAGAAAAGAAATGATTTTGATCGCATTATGGTTATTATGTTGTCACAGAGAGCTTGGGGTGGCCGTGTCTGTAGAGGAGTCAGTGAAAACTTTAGCTTCTTCTCTTCCAGTTCCTGGTTATATGTTTCAGGAGTGTCACCGAGCAAATTGACTGCACCTGCACTGGTTTTGTGGAGAAGTATGAGGTGCCTGAGGGTTTTGGAAGTGCATTCAGTGGCAGACTTGTCCTTTTCTTCAAGGTTTGGATCCTACCATGAGCACATCTAAAAGTTATACGTGGCATTTGAAGACTGTCTGTCCTTATCTTCAACAACAAAACTGACCCTGATGCTTTTATGGTTATTTATTGAAGTTTGAGAAACTTTCCCCAGTTGATGCCGTAGTTCCTGGTTGAATCGTGGAAAATTTCTCTCCAGTGATGTGTACGGAATGACTGGTAGCTGTTGAACCGACTGTAAGTGTTCATGTTGTTCTTAATCATTCCTGAATCTACTTAAAGTTACATACTCATTGCTCATGCCTTGAGATACTGCTCTTTCATTAAGAATGAAATGGATGGATCATCTTAGTTGGTGATCCCTTCCATCAGAACTATGAAGAGAAAACTACTGTTCTTCGTCCTTTTCTTCGTCTTCTTTTCTTTGGTTTTCCTGTCAGACATCTGAGAAATTTAATAGTATTCATACAAGAAGAAGTGCTCTATGTGGGGGTCTGACCCGTTAAAACTATGCCGTTTTGGGTAAATTGGGCAAAATTACATTGTTTTAAGCTGGCAGTCGGGTTGGTCGGCCTGATCTCAATCTCATCCCTCAAGTCCGAACTCGGTCTGAATCCCAGTTCCAACTGCCATGGCTATATGTCATTTTGGTATTATTTTAAGGAGTAAACAGTTAATTCTTTAAGTGAATAGTCCTCGTCATTTTGATTTTCCCATTAGTAATTTGAGTTCGTAATCCAAACTTAACTAGAATTCCCTTTGATAGTAATCCAAACTTGACTAGAACTCCCTTTGATAGTCAGCTCTTATTCCTCATAAGATGGGATAGGATAGGATAGGATAAGTTGAGATCAGTTATATTTTTTTGTTTAATTTGACAAATAATTTATTTACTTAAAAACTTTTTTAAAAATAGTTAATCTGAATTAATTATTAATGTGTTAAATAATTTATTTATTTATAATTTAAAAAATGATTAATGGATATGAAGTTCCAGAAAATAAATAAAATACTTGGAAAACGGAGTCCAACTTACTATCTACCTTAAAACAAGCACACTGTCCTATGTATCTTTTGCATATCTTACTCGCTATATCCATACGTCTCTTTGTCTCTTCAGTTTTATTTTTTAGCTTCCCAACATTCCTACTCATCGCCTTCCTCTAGCACTGATCCGTAGTTTCCTTTTTCCAAGCCTATCCACCTTCCCGAGTTGGTGTTCGGAAAAGAGAATGAATCCAACGGCATCAAGCCTGGAGCTTTTGGTCCCGAGTTGGTGTTCGGAAGAGAACATGAATCCAACAGCATCAAGCTTGGAGCTTTTGGTACCAAAACCAATACCCAAGATCGTGTTCAAGGTCAGTGCTGATAAACTGATCATCAAAGAAAACCCAAGTGATCAAAACCTGGTTATCTCGAAAGCTCTTGCCAAGAACTCGTCGATCACCGAGAGTGAGAACGAGATAAAAAGACTAGAGACACGTGAAAAGAAGTCTAAATCCCAAGTTGAAAGGAAGAGGAACGTGTCGCCGGAGGCTGAGAAATCAAAGTCCAACAAGCGAAGGATGATGGTATCACTTGAACTCTTGGAAGAAAGGATTATTGCTGATGTACTTGCTATGACAGAAGGGAAGCCGTTGAGAAGACCCAAGAAGAACAAGAGCTTGGTGGGTATGATACACAATCAATTCACTCCTGGTGCGATGTTCACTTCCAAGAAAGAGTTTTATCCTCACCCGTTTCCACAGTTTATGGATACATTCTTACACGATACTGGTGATGACTGATTCATTGCGTCTTAGCCTTTTCTTTTCCAACCAATGTACGGAAATTTAAGCTGCCTTGTTAATCTGGTTTCTGCAATTGTGTATGTTTTTCTTTGATATTCTTAGATAATTAAAAAGGACTTTTCTTTTCCAACCAAGGCCCAATTGCCAATCCTAGTTCAAACCACTGTAGTTTGTGCACTTTAAAGCATTGGAAAGTCGATCGTATTAATGAACTATTCACCCACAACTGAACGATAACAGTAACATTTCGCATATATACCGTAAGAGTAATCGATGTGTCGACTAACTCGCGAATTATACAGAGCATTTTGATGTACGCATTATTTATTTTGATACTTCACCCATTAGATGCCATGTACTCCTTTTAGAGGATATATCGAAACTCCTGCTTCCCGAGACTTGTTGTATAATCTTTTTTATTCCCTCTTATAAAAAAAAAGTACTGCATTTCGGAAAAAAAAGTTATGCAAAAGAACATGTCAAAATTGGATCTTTCATCTTATAGAAACCAAAAATTGGAATCTTATAAAAAAATTGGGGATAATTTATCAATCAAAAAGTAATGTAAAAACTAGTGCAAAGGCAAAATTCATCTAATCCCGAAATCCCTGTTATTACATGGTTTATTACCCAGCAACTTGTGCTGGTGCTGGCATATATGATTCCAGTATCAACTGTGTTTGAGAAGGTTGCATGAATTGGACAATTAGGTAAGTGTATTTCCATTCCTTGTCCACTTTGTCTTTGAACATCTCAGCAAAAACTTTCCCAGCTCCATGAGGTCCACGAATATAAAAACTTATCTACACTCGACCAAAAGAAAAATCAAGTCATGTGTAAATTCCAAGTTCCTGCAAGTCCAGTTTCCTGTCAGGATGTTTTGGTAATGTTTGGATGAACCCTGAAACTTGGGGAGTACTGGCATTCACTCCTATGACTCTAGTACATGAAGGAAAGTGTTACTTCTAATGAACCCTTTTGTTTCAGATGTTACCTGGACGTGCTCTACACCGTCTTCATCGGTGAAGATTTTGTTGGAAATTCGTTGACGAGCTGCACGATTTCTACTTTCCTGACCGTAACCTGTGATCGGGGATCCAATCCTCACCCTGACCTGATACAATGAAATAGAATCCTATATGAGCTGCAAAATAGTTATAAGAATGTTAAAAGGTACAAAAAGATCCGATGGAGGTTGTCTCACATAGCCATGTTACTCTTAAAAGAACAGCATGAAATGGTGACAAACCATCCCATATCAGCACATAGTAACAATTAAAAGTAGCTGCTTAGAATTTAACATTTTGAATAATATTCCAGCAACGAACCACCTATTTGCACGCACAGCAGTCACAGGCGAGAAGTAGATGGCAAATATTGGTCCATGTATTTCATCATACGAATTTATATGTACCATACACAGCTTACAAAAACATATTTCCTATACAAAAAGCTTTGATCTCAAGAATCTTCCGTGGGGGTGAAAATCACAACTATTCATCAAAACCACTTGCATTTATGTAGTTCCCTAACACTATCACTTCTTATCTTAACTGAGTTTCTTGGTTAATGGAATGCAATCCTTCACCAACCTGGCTGTCATCTTGAACCCTTTTCAGGGACTTGTTGAAAATCTTGTATCTACAATAGAACATGGGTTTTTATATCAGTTGAACAAAGGAATCCGAATGTTCCAATATCAAAGTTTGAAACATATAACTTGATTAGAAGTTAAATCTTACTCTTTTGGTTCAAATATGAGCTCCTTAAATACAGCATAACCTGCAGCGGCCGCAACTCCAAGTCCAGCAAGAATTATAACACTGTAGGAAGCTCCCTCTGTAAATGTCACAGGCTTCTCGGGGATATTATACGTAGGAGCATCAAAAGGATCCTCAACAGTAGATACGTCTTTTCTGGCCTGTATGTGGAAGTAAGGTAAAATTAGAACGACTGCTATAAATAAGAGTACATAAGCATGCACACTATCCTTGTAAGACAAACAATAAAAAAGATAAGCTTTCTTAGATCACATAGACCTAGTTTGAAGGACGTGATTTGATTCTCACCTAAAATAAACTCTAAATTATTTGCACAAATTCACATAAAAAACTTCAAATTCAAACCTCAGATGGAGTTTCACCGTCTTTCTTTGAAGCTTTCGACGCAAAGTATCTAGCAAAGTAAGGATTTTTGTTGCTCGATGAATGCTTCTCCATGTGTTCAAACAGTGATCTAGATCTAACCATGCAGTCCCTACCAAACTCCCCACCAGATGAAGCATGAATTCCTGCCAAAATATTTCAGTAATCGATAATTATAGACGAAATTCACCAGGAGAAAGTATAGAGCTAATGTTTGGGGCATCTCAACATGTGTTGTTGCAAATACATATATATCTAGCAGAAACTACCACCTACTAGTCCATTACTCCATCTTAACCTAATTCCATAGGGATTTTCATTCGAACTCCCCAAGCAATCACATGTCATAACGTTCATCTGAATATATCCTTTAAGAAACCTCAATAGCTGCATCTAAAGATGACTCCTTGCATCAAGCAACAGGAATAAGCTAACTGCAACAAAGTTTCTCAATAACAAGAAGCAACTTTTGGGGCTGCAAACCAAATTTGAGAGCCATAGGAAGCAAAGTTACGTAGAATCACTAACCATTAACTCGAACCATTTCCTGCAAAGTAAAAGAAGAAATTGACAACAAGAGGAGTTATTGACTCAACTCTTTATGTAAACAGACACAACAATATACTGAACAAAACGTACCCTTCGAACAGAATTGGCGATTGCAGTTCTCTGTATGGTTGCCAGTGATGAAAACGCAGCCAAACCCAAGTCAGATTCAGCCTTTAAACCACTGTGGGACCTCAGAAAACCACTAAAGTTGATCCTGAGGGACATTGTTGATCTTCTAATGTTGCTCGTCATCAAGTGAGCTAAAGAACAATATACACGTATGCAACTGAATCTCCAACAGGAAGTGAGTTATTATATGAAGATTGTCAAAGTAATGAAAATGATAAAACCCCAGATAGTAGAATTGGGAGTTTATTCAACTATGCTACAGAGGGACAAAGAAAGAGAAGAGTCGACGGTGCCGTTAACCCCAAAAAACCCAAATTGGGGTTTCATCCCAGACACGTGCCATTGAAGGTCTCACGTACAAGAAACCCGAGAACCTAATCGGCAAGATGGGCTGTTTACAATTGGGTCGGGTTCTTGAAGCCCAAGTTAAATTACACCCGCATGTGTTTGTTGTATTGCCCCACTGAAACGAAAGAGGTGTTTAGCTGCTAGAGATTAGAAGCAAGAGGGGCGAAGAAATCGCAACTAAAACACAAGCAAACCTTTCTCACACACACAGAGATAGAAGAGCAACGGAAGAAGAGAAGAGAAAAGAAGGAATTTTGTTGAACCTTTGTATTGTTTGCTTGCTGCTTCGTCTCGTGTCGACGCTGCTTTCTTCTTGCAGCTGCTTATTTAACTTCCTTTCCTGTAAGTACTCTATCTCTTCATAGCTCACTCAACACACATATAATTAACACAGCACGCTTCTGTAAGGAATAGGCTGTGACTTGTTATGGGAACAGAGAATATAGCTTTTTCCTTTGGATTCAAGGCGCCAAATATGAGAGACGCGAGAAAAGTGGAAACCATTGAGACGCTACTTGTTTTGCATAGTCGGAAGTGGCATTTTTATTTTGCTTGGAAATGTTCAAATACGAAGGAGTGATGTGATTGTTATTCCCATCTTTTCTTTTGCTTTCTCAGACTCTAGAGTGTTTGTTGAGAGGCTGTATACTTACTGGACTCTTTTTTTCCCTGTTTCTGTTTGTTTCATCTTCAATTGATGTCTTGTAGCCTGTTTTATACGTTGGGAGTTTACTTGGTAACATCTTAGTTATTCTGTTAAGCTGATTGTCAATGACTTAGTTGTAATTTGGTTCTTGTTCTGATTGTTTCTTTGGAATTCTTTTATGTTCCATTGCAGATGGCCAGATGGGATGAGATTCTGTCCCTTCCAGTGCAGAATCCTCCATCTCTGGAATTTTCTGCAGCTGATCTTGTGTGGTCCAAGGTTGAGGGCTGGCGTGATAATATCGATAGACTCGCTCTTATCCCCTTTGCTAGGGTGGATGATTTTGTAAGGGGTGAATCGGCGAATAGAGACTGCCCAACAAGATTTCATGTTGAAGCAAGGCGACGCCGTCCTCCAAAGGCACCATACAAACAAAAAGTTGATGGCATCCTCGAGTACATTTTGTAAGCTGCAAATTGTGTTATTTTGTAGCTCTCTATCTAACACTCTGGGATCCTAAACTTCAAGTGATATAACCAGTCTATTTGAATCTCTAGGTATTGGTGTTCTTTTGGTCCTGATGATCATAGAAAAGGTGGGATAGTACGACCTAGTAGGACAACCTATGTACCGAAGAAGAAAAATGCTGGTCGACCAAATACTAAGAGAGGTTGTACCTGCCACTTTATTGTTAAACGTTTGATTGCTGAACCATCTGTAGCTTTGATCATTTATAATCAGGACAAGCATGTGGATAAGAAAGGGTTACCATGCCATGGACCACAGGACAAGAAGGCCGAAGGAACGCGTGCAATGTTTGCCCCCTATATTTCAGAGGATCTGCGTCTGCGTGTTTTGTCTTTACTACATGTTGGAGTCTCTGTGGAAACTATAATGCAGAGACACAATGAATCAGTAGAGAAACAAGGTGGCCCATGTAATCGGGACGATCTTTTGACTCATAGGTATGTGCGGAGGCAGGAAAGGAGCATCCGTCGGTCTACTTATGAACTGGATGAAGATGATGCAGTTAGTGTTAGCTTATGGGTGGAAACCCACCAAAGTAATGTATTCTTTTATGAGGATTTCTCAGATTCAGATCCTTTGACTTTGGGAATTCAAACAGAGTGGCAGTTGCAACAGATGATTCGGTTTGGCAATCGTAGTCTCATGGCCTCGGATTCAAGGTTTGGAACAAATAAATTGAAGGTTTGTCATTTTGGTGTACATATCTAACACTTGTAAATGTCATCAAAGTTTCTAGCCTCTATAAGCATGGCAAGAGCTGACTTTTTTCTTTGGTTTCATTTAGTATCCCATTTACAGTCTTCTGGTCTTCAACTCAGACAACAAGGCCATCCCAGTGGCTTGGATAATAACGCCAAGCTTTGCAGATTCAAATGCTCATAGATGGATGAGGGCACTCTATAACCGAGTTTGTAACAAGGATCCTACATGGAATCTGGCTGGATTCATCGTGGACGATCCTTCAACAGACATCCTTACTATCAGGTTCATGATTAGCCCTTTTATGTACTATGATTTCAAGGCCTCTAAGCTTGCATAATGTTCTCCACTCTTATTTTCCTTTCTTTCCTTTTATATGATACTTGACTATCCTTTTTAGAGCCATTAGGGTTCAAGGTTTGGTTGTGACTATATAATGTGTTCATTATATTTAGGGATTGGCAGTGTGCAGCTGTGGTTAAGTAAGCGGTTGAGGCTGCTTCTGGGAAAAAAAAAATTTCAATAAAGTTGCTAACTTTTCTGCCTAAATAATCCTTGTACTTTTCATCTTTCTTTTTCCTTTCATTTCAATGTGAAGTCAAGAGTTGCTTATTGCCATTGGTAGTTCTACAATCTCAATTTTGCTCCATTTGGATTTGGGCAGTTCAGGGATGTTGGCTGATTTATGCAGTTCACTAGATTATGTTGATTAGATTCTAAAGCTTCGTCCATTTTAATCTTTTCATTCTTCTCAGGGATGTTTTTCAATGCTCTGTACTAATATCATTTTGGCGGGTCCGCCATTTGTGGCATAAGAACTTAGTAAAGAGATGCCCAGAAATAGAGATGCGCGCCCAAATGTCATATCGACTTGCACTTGCATTTGATGATATATGTACAGGACAAGGATCTGTGAATTTATTTGAGGCTTTTGTGGAAGATTTTGTTGATAGCTTTGATTTTGTCGATTACTTCAAGGCAATCTGGCATCCTAGAATAGGTGGGTCACCTTTCGTTTCATCTTCTTTTCAAGTTAGTTTACTTTGTCCTAAAAGCGGACTCCTAGATTTTTTTTTCTCCTCTATGGACATCATTATCAAGTACCTGAGGACAACTAAATGATGTGAATTGTTCTTTTGTGGTGAACCATATATGTGAATGAAACTGATTTTCTACCTAGTTTAACTTGTCATATGAGATTTTCTATCGTTAGAAATGTAACATTAAGAATCATATTTCTTTTGTATCAGGGAGTTGGGTTACTGCATTAAAAACTCTGCCCTTGGCAAGTCAAGAAATGTGCGCAGCAATAGAATTTTATCACAATCAATTGAAGGTCAGGTTGTTGAATGAGAAAGATCCCAGTGTTTACCAACGTTTGGATTGGCTGGTTTACAAGTTGGGTACCAAAGTACACTCCTATTTCTGGCTTGATGAGTACTCTGACAGAGATGATTTTGCAAGATACTGGAAAGATGAATGGGTGACTGGTTTAACATCTTGGCGCAAGGCATTGGAAATCGCAGACTCGGATGTCATTGCAGAAAATAGACTTGCAAAGGTTACCAACCAGGTCAATCGAGATAAATTTCACATGGTTTGGAACCCGGGATCGGAGTTTGCTATTTGTGACTGCAGTTGGGCAGAAATGGGCAACTTGTGTGAACACGTGTTTAAAGTTATTAGATTATATCGCCAAAAGGGTTTTCGGAAGCCATCTATTAGCCTATTTCAATACAACAAGGCCTTGATTGATATGCTACTCTGTCCACCACGTGACTCTCTTATTCGTGATCATGCTGTTTCTCTCTCAGTTGCTGTGCAAAAGCAATTGAATGCTCTAGTTAGTTTAGATATCTGTGGGACAGCTGAAGATATCAATCAAAAGCAAGCAGTTAATCTTGCTGAGTGTGAGATAGGTAGGTCACACTCTGCACATGAAGATAGAGAGTTTCCAAGTAAATCGCTTCCCACAAATGAGGATCCTTTACTTTGTGATGAGAACATGCCTGAGGCTCTTGAAGGTGCTAATGGTTATCTTGACCGTGAAAGAAAAATCATCGACTCTGAGATGGACATTGATCCACCATCCATCCATAGTTCTCCTCCTGTTTTAGATTCTGTTAACAAGGTCACATCTGATGATGCCTTCCCAGCAGATGGGAACAGGACCACTGATGATGTAGCTGCCAACGTGAGTTTAACTCTAGCCTCGGAAGACAGTATTTTGACTGATCAAGTCGGAGTAGCACAAGGCAGTGCAATGGATGTGGAGCCATTTTCAAGCCCTCGAGCACAAGGTACTCATAGCGCAATGGATGTTGAACCACTTTCAGCAGGAGATACTTGTGAAGAATGCACAACTATTAACAGGGATGTTGCTTCAAACAATAACCTAGAGGCATTGGCAATTGCTAGCATGGCAGATGCCAGTACTGTGTGTGATACCTCTCTTTCTGCATCCAACGCCATCGAATCACAAAGGATCGATACTGCTGGAACTTGCGGTACAAGCGGAGAGAATAGTTTGACAGAATCAGATTGTCAGAGTGAACAGATGGAGAACAATTATTCTACTAACAATGCCAATAACAATGAGATGAATCCTGAATCCGAATCAACTTCGGTCGAAACATTGAAGGATGCAGAACTATTGTCGAGTTTCTCATCTACGTCGAGTCACGGTTATAACCCACCTCTGGTTAAGGTAGCAGGTGAAGAAAATGGTTGCTTACAGAAGCCATCTTTAATTGATAAATCAACTTTGACTAGATGTACAATTCAGGAGGGTCTTGTAGGTGGCAAAATTGAGAATGATTCAACCAATGCAGTAGAATCTGATAAAGACGGTGTTGCAGCTAGAGATTGCTAACAGTTACTGATTTTCCTTTTAATGTATACCCTTCAGTGACATACCTTGCACCCGTTGAAATAATCTTATGTACATCAGATAGCTTCAATTTCTCAATGAATCGTCCATTTCTTCTTAGTAACAAATTTGATGGGAAAGTGTTTCTGGGGCAGAAAATTTAAGAGTAGAAATAAGTATGCAAAATTAGGCATAATAATAAGTCGGGTACAATTGGTCGTTAAAACGATGTCGTTTTAGTCACATTAGTAAGCGAATAAAATGCAACTTCAATCTGATATGGCTAGGTTAGAATGGCCCTCTTGAATTTAAATTTTTTTGACTTTTAGCCAATTTATTGTGTTATTGACTTTTGACAGTCTTAGCAAAAATCACATTATTGTCTAAGTACTATTCAACCCTATCTAAGGCCCAAATTAAGTAATTAGGGTTGACAAGGTTTGCCTGATTCGGTTCAAATTCAACGGGCAGCTTCAAGTCAGACTCAAATTTTTTTTTGAAAATTTCAAACTTTAGGTTGGAATCGGTTCAAGCAGCTCAGCCTGAAGCTCAAAATTTTTAAAGAAATGAAAATGTTTTTGTTTTTAAAATAAAAACATATTTAATCAAATTTGTTCAAACTTTGAGCAACTCGAAACTAATCAAGCTTAGTAGCTGTTTGGTTAAGTTTTAGAGGGTGAATAAATACTTTTTTCACCGCAAAAACTATTTTAAAAAAATGAGTGTTTGACCGTAAAATCTAAAAATATTTTTTTAATAGAAATGATTTTTTGAAAGCTAAAATATAATTTTTTTAGGAAGCTCAAATTTAAATTTTTTTTAATTAAAAATACCTTATTTTAACCATTTCGGGTACACTTTAGAACAAGAGTTTCAGACCCAATCACGTTTTAAATTGAACCAGGACTAAACTACAAACTTCTGGCTCAGATTTATGCGTGGGTGAGCTCGCCCAAGCCTAAGGCGGGTTCGACCTAACCCATTACCACATGTTTTAACACATAAAGGGCAGGAAGGTAACTTTTGACTAATTTGAATTTAGAGAGTGGGTATGTTAGTGGAGGGTAGTGCGGGTAACCGCCTTAACCGTCAATACTCGGAAAAAAAAAGAAACACGAAAACAATCAACAAGAAGAATCAGAGAAAACAGACTTAATGTGCAGTGTCTGCGAATCAAATTATTAGGGTTTCGGAATCGAAATGGAAGTGAGAAGAGAGGAGATAAGGAAAGGTCCATGGAAAGCAGAGGAAGATGAGGTGTTAATGAACCACGTGAAGAAATATGGCCCTCGAGATTGGAGCTCCATTCGATCCAAAGGCCTCTTGCAGCGAACTGGCAAATCTTGTCGTCTTCGTTGGGTCAATAAACTTAGACCCAACTTGAAGATGTAACGACTCTGAATTCCTTTTCTTCTCTCACTAGTGTGAACAAAATGCTCATTCATGGCGATTCTTTGATTGTTCTTGCTTTTGTGTAGTGGATGCAAGTTTTCGGCGGAGGAAGAGAGGGTGGTGATAGAGTTGCAGGGGCAATTCGGGAACAAATGGGCAAAGATCGCGACGTATTTGCCTGGTAGAACTGATAATGATGTGAAGAATTTCTGGAGTAGCAGACAGAAGAGGTTGGCTAGGATTCTGCATAGTAACGCAACACCATCTTGCTCTAGTTCTTCCAAATATTGGAAGACTAAAAAGGAAGGTCTTGCCTTTCATGATGTTCCCACTTTAGAGGTAAACAACATTTCACGCTTTGATTAAAGGGGTTTCTTTACTCTTTGGTCTGCAAAAAATTCCTAGTCATTTGGTTGCTTTATTCTTTGGTCTGCAAAAAATTCCTAGTCATTGTCATTTCTGGAATGTAAAATTATGGATATGACGTTACAATCGAAGGAAAAGAAATGGTTGGGGAAGGATTTGTTCTTTCGAAGTATTTTCTTGAAGTTTTTAATCGTTGCCATGTTTCTTTTTCTCTGTTCTTTTAAGGCTCCTCCAATGTTCAGTTCTTCAATGGAGGAAGAGTCGTCATCAAAGGCTCAATCGTGCTCATCTTCATACATCGACAATCCTGAACCAATTCAAATGGCGCCTTTGCCGGATTTCATCAAGCCTGAATTATCTAGTTGCGGTGGGATGCTCGTGCAAGTGAAAGAAGAGCCCTACACTCAACTTCCCTTCCCGCAAATCCTACAACCTCAACCAGAACTAACATTTTCACCAGCAAACCAGGAGCTATTGGCTAGAATTGATGATCCTTATCTGCTGGATGCTTTTGGAGCAGTAGATCCTACAGAACCAGGAAATGGAGCCCAACTTTCACTGGGGACATCACTGTTTGATCCAACAGCAAGTTGTTCATATGGTTCGAGGGATGTGAAGAATCCTCCTCCTCCTCCTGACACATTCTTCGATGACTTCCCGGCTGATATGTTTGATCACATTGAAACGCTACCAAACCTTTCCGGGTGGTGAATCTCTGATGCAAAGACTAACTGTGGTGTAGTATGATGAAATGAGTTCACTAGCTTCTTTGGTGGAAAAATCTGATAAGCTTCTTTGGTGGAAAAATCTGATAATAACATTGTGACACTTAAATCTTTTGTTGTTGTGACGATTGTTCTTACTTTGAACTACACAGAACAAGGATGATGATTTGTAGTGCCTATTCCTTCTATTAAATTATCGAGTATGCTAATTCAGATCATTCCTATATATCTTTTGGATGGACGGAGAGCATATTTATATCTATAATTAGCAATTCTCTATTGGCTCAGATCACTTTCGATGCAAGCGAATCATTTACGATGAAGAGGATGAGCTTCAACAGAATGATTTGGAATTCTTGGAGACAGGAATCATCAATTTCTGAAAAGTAAGTTTTTCAAACTCTTAAGTTCAAGAGATAAATTCATTTATGTAGAGTCTTTTCCCTCACAAAAATGAAATGTAAACATATGTATAGATCACAATCTATGTTCACAATCACAGTCCAAAAATAAGTTATCTTGAGATAATATCACCATTAAACAGAGTACCTTACTGTTCCGCAAATTCACTTGGTTATGCAGTATCAGTTAAGGTCTCAATACCTGATGAGAACACCACCTTGAAATCACCAGCTGAATATGATTTGTCCTCATGCTTGATAGACCTTTTCAGATCAGTATATGCACAATACTCTACATCGTACACTTTTTGGTTGTCTTCTGAAAATTCATCAACCATAGTTGCAACTGCTTCCCCTGAATTATTAGATGCTTAAGATTACTCATCTTACAATGGAATCTGATCAAGACAACAGACCATGGTTGTCCGGATACTTCTATTCTATTTGTCATAATTACAACAACAACAACAACCGCAACATAATCCGCAATCCGCAATTTCAAACGAGAAAATTGAAAATTGGTATCTAAATAAACCTTACCATGCGTGACTAGCAGCAAATTCTCCAAAGGGTATCTGTTAGCAAGTTCTTCGACAATTTGCTTGTATCTCCTCTTGGCATCTGTTTCTGGCCACTTTGGCAACTACAATCCTCAAAACAAGAAAAACCAAATTATTCTCCATATCTAAAAACTTACTAAAGCTTTCATTAATTTCTCTTAATTATCCACAAAATCAGAAAAACGAAGCTTGGAGTATATGTTACATGCCTCTTTATACACTGATTCAACAGAACGATCCACAGTTCCATTTAGCATCACAGCCTCAAGCTCCGGCACGTTGAAGTTAAACTTTCCATCTTTTGGTGCAACTTTAGGCCTGATTGCAATATTATTCATCACCTCACAAAGTCCATATTCAATTGAAACCTGCAAAAACAAAAATAGATCACATAAAAGTACATGCCAAACAAAGATTATAGAACATTAATCAACAAAGCTATCACCTTGACTCTAGATGGATCGACGGCTACACAACGTTCTGTGTCGGTGTCGGTGTCGGTGTCGGTGGCGGGATTATCGTTGACGGCGCAGAGGGCGGAAACGACCTGGGTGGCGGTCTGAACACATCGATAGAAAGGGGAGACAAAGACACGATGGATCGGGAACCCGAGAATTGTCCGGAAACTTCGACCCGTCTTGAATGCTCTTCGAAGACCAGCATCAATGAGCGGAGGGTCCCAAGGCCTCAGGGCGGTTTTTTCCCAAAGTGGAACAAAGTTGTCCATGCGATCGCCGTGTCTCATTACGACGACGTGTTGACGGTGTCCAGAGCTATGGCTGACTCCTGCTGCATCGTCCTCCAAGGAAGAAGCCATGTCTTTTTTCTCTTGAAGTCTGCGGCTTGTTCCTTGCGTTTGAATTTTAATCAATAGAATAGAAGTGAGACATCAAGATAAGACTCTTTTACCATTTAAAGAAATATTTGCTAATCTGGAAAGTATTAAAACTTTGTCAACAAAAGCACATGGGCTGGGGCGGTGTACCCCCCTCTCTGCCGAGCTCCACGGGCTCCACTCCAGTCTCGCGTTGACTTGGACTTGGGTTATCGTCGCCTGCTCGTTGAAGTTGATTTGTTAGGGTAATTAACATCCTCTGGTTTTATCCGTGGTCCTATCTGAGGTTTTTTTTTTTTTTTTTTCACAACGTGTTTTAGACGGGTTTTAATTATAGGCGGCACCTTTAAGTCATGTCTATATTTTAGACTAATTCCCGCTCGAGCCAGGTAGGTCTCTTGCGGGAGGCAAAACTCTGGCCTTAAGTTTTAAACGGTGAGAGGGGTTCAAACCCACAACCTCACTTAAACCAGGAGAGCCCCTTATCAACTTACCTGCGCCCTTGAATTTCTGAGGATTTTTTTTTGGTTCCAGATATTCGTGAACTTTTGCAACAAAACTGAGAGGTTTCATCTTCAAGATGTCTTACGTGAGGATAAATATCAACTGGCGATTTGTGCCGTTGTCTTATCTCCCGGACTGCGGAGATCATGACGCTCACGGGGCTATGTACCCCATCACCTATGTTAGTTTAGTTGTAATTTTCCTTTGTAAAAAAAAAAGAAGCAAATAGGGTGGGGTGGGGTTAAGTGGCGTCCATTAATATTATTTAATAACATGGGTATGGATGGTCAATAATAATTAATAGAATTGACAAATGGCCAATAGCAAATGATCGGATTTGCTCGGATCGAGTCTCAGCTCTCTTGGATCTAGGCCTGAGGGCTATCTCAGGTCCAACCTGATTTATTATTATTAATATAAAAATTTATTTAAATTTTAAATTTAAACTTTTAAAAAAGCTGATGTTTTTTAGAATTTTTAAAAAAGCTGTATATTGGGGACAGATCCTCTGTCCCTACCCAATACTTAGCCCATCTGAACCGTCTATTCATGTGCCACATGAATAGACGGTTCAGATGGGCTAGGTACTGGGTAGGAAAAGAGGAAATAGGACAGAGGATCCCTTGCTGCTAAAAAATTCATATTTATTAAAGAAGTATTTTTTTATTTTATAGTTAAATACTTATTTTTCTTAAAAATAGCTTTTGTGAAGGAGGAAAGTGTTTATTAGCCTCCTAAAAATTATTAACTCAGAATAATAATTAATAGAATTGACAAATGGCCCAATAACAAAGGATCAGGTCGAGTCTTAGCTCTCTTGGATCTAGGCCTGCCCGATCTCAAGTCCAACCTGATTTATTATTATTAATATGAAAATTTTACCTACAAAGGGTTTTTTTTTTAAATTTAAATTTGAGCTTTTTAAAAAAATATTTTTTGACTGTCAAAAATTTCATATCTATTAAAAAATTACTTTTTTATTTTATAATCGAATATTTATTTTTCTCAAAAATAGCTTTACGATGGAGAAAAGTGTTTATTAACCTCACAAAAATTTATTCAAACAGGCACTAATTTGTGGGTTTGGTAGAAATTATTTCTATCCCTATATTTATTATAAGGGGAATTTCAAAGAAATAAGTTCATTTTATTAAATAAAAGTGCCTCTCATCTATTGACATTAACATTTGTCATAGGAATTAATGAGGCTTTATTATACAACACACAAGACATGCAAATTCTCAGTTTCTCTCGCGTTTCTTTTTCTTCTGCACGAACTCTTTGCACCAGAGAGGTTTACCCTCGACCATGAACTTGGCTTCCTTTTCCCCTTTCAAAATGCTCGCCGGAACATAAGACGCATCAAACACCACCTTCCCGAAGAGCGGTGGCATTTTCTCATCGGTCCTATTTTCCCAGTGAACGTACACTCTCTCAATGCAAGCCCCGAACTTCCTGCATATCCGTTAATTATATCTCAAGTCAAAGAAGAAAATATCATCTAAAATAAGCATAAACATATAGAAGTTTCAACGTACTGGGTGAAAAAGTTGACAATTTGGCTTTCATTGAGAGGGTATCCGTTTGAGAAGGTAAGGAACAAGCATCTGTCACTCTCGTTGGCTCTATCTTCCAGTGGATTCCACTCTTTGGCAAAAGGATTCAACTTGAATGGCACAGAGGGTCCACTAGATTCAGCAGTTTCAGTTCCACCAACTTTGGGGCAAGAGGCTGGGACCATGTCCTCACCTTGTTGGTCTTCAAGTTTGATGTTTCTCTCCTCCAACATACCCTTAAACATGACATAACAGACTCGTTTATAGAAGTTTGATATGCCCATTGAGACTTTATCTTTTTCGGATATAAGGGCATTCAGAGAATCGAAATTTGGAGCCAAGTTTTGAGTGGCACGCAAAGACGGCGCTGAATGGCCTTGGAGAGAAAACACAACACTCTCTGCTTCTTCTGTGACCTGAGCCAAGAACTCATGATCATCAACAGATGATATCACTTTGATGATATCACTAAACCCTTGTGATTCAAGCCACATCCAGAAGGCAATCACTTTCATGGCTAAAGCAGCTTCCGTTCCAGAGTCAATTATGCGACAGAACAGAGCCCTCGCCGCAACCTCAAGAACGGTACTGAAATAAGCCTCGAAGTTATCCATGCAAAACAAGTCAGAAAGCGAGAGAAACTGTGTGAGACTGTGGTGACCGAGGTTTTACTGTGTTCGCTTGAACTTTTTCGACGGTTGCAGAATCTGTTCCTTTCCTTTTCTGTTCAAATGGAAGGAGGTTGGTGGAAGAAATGAGAGTATCATACGGGGTTTTTATAACGTTGGAGATTGAAAAGTTACGATGGTTCAAATAGGGCTTACAAGGAAATGTTTCTTTATAAGGAAGTTGATGCATGTTCAAGTTTGTTTGTTCAGACCATGCAACTGTTATTTTTCCTTATTTAGACTCAATGACGTCGATATTCCGGTGACCCCAATTGCCGACGATTTCCAAATCCCATCTCCAATTTCCACTCAGCCAACACTGAACGTGAGATTAAAGAGAGAAAAGATAGTTCTACGCGTAAATGGGATGTTGAAGCAGTATTTTCGTGGGAGAGAAACATATTTTCAGTTCATCGGAGGCAAAGAAATACGGAGATAAGAGAAAGTGAGAGTAGCACTACAAAGAATTCTGTAGTTTAACGAAAGAAAACGATTGTATTCTATCGGTAATATAAATTTTTGACGAAATAAAGAGAAAGTGTGAAGAATGATAGAATTTAATATATTCGAAACTTTTAAACTTTAAATCTTTCTTTTAGCGAATTAAAAAATTTCTTTTGATTGATATTATTATTTTTAATCCAATTTTTCTTTTTTATATTTGGTATCAATTAATATTTATCATGCCTTTTTTTATTTTACTTATTCTCTTGCTAAATGAATATTTCTCCTTTTTAATTAATAAAATTGACTAAAAATAATGCTATTGAAAATAATTAAAATTTATTAACATCAAATTAAATTATTGTATTCGTTGAAAAAAATTACTTAATCTGCGAAATTCAATTAATAGAAAGACTCAAATAAATAATAAATTATTCTAATAAATAATTTTTACTAATTATTGGGTATACAAACAATATTTATTATGAGAGTAAATTAAAAGTCCTCTCGTAGAACAAATCTAGATAGGAATAGTAAATAAAGAAGAAAAAAGAAAACCAGACTAAAATCATCTCATAAATAGAAATAAAAATCTCAAGTAATATACACATTTGATTGAAACATAACTCGTAATTACATCACAAGAAAATAAAATATAAAACAAAAGTTAAAAAAAGGCTTACAAGTATTATAAAACTAGGATTAGATTATCTGGTTCATTTTTACTGTAATTCTATTCCGAATCATCTTATCCATATATTTACGTAAAACCTACCTAAATATACAAATGAAATAAGTTAGAATAACGTTGTAACGGATAAAACCTGATAAACAACCATCTCTTAAAGCTTGACTAGGATGCCTTGTTGATTCAAATGACTAATAACTACTTTCGATCACGGTAATTACGATTTCAACAAGCCTCTTTAGCCACAGACACGAAGAAGATTTCAATTTCAACAGTTAAAGTGTCATTCATCAGGAAGCCCTTAGAGACTTGGCGTACATCTTCGAGAGGCACGAACTTATGGCGTCTGTACATATGGGACTCCGCGGTGGTGTTGGTATGCCACTGCGATAAAACAAAAGGGTATGTCTGTGAGACAACGTACGTGCTGTACTATGAATCACTGTAAGCAACTAGTGTTTTAAATGACTGAAGAGGTTTTACATGTTTCTTTGACACGTTGATTCTTGTCTTTGTTCAGCACTCGCAGCTCGTAGTTTACGAATACCTTTTCTTGATCTTTAAGCTTTTCTGCTTCGACTAGATGTAGATGAACAGACAAGGAGTTGTCTTTTCCAGCTTGATTTCCTTTAGGATCCACTCGTCATGTCCTAAAATCAGCATGAAGATGTGACAAACAAAATAGTAAGGAAGTGGTAGTCAGACTGATGCTACGTGAAAATTTTAAAACTTAATATTCAAACATCAAACATATAAATTGTATATATTTCGTTCATGCCTGTTAACATCTTGAATATAATAATAACTACATTGATGAAGTGAATAAATCACTTATCTTGAGCAGAATTTGACATGATGTTGAGAGAGCTTTCAACAATCATGAGCTAGTTTCTCTTCCTTAACCCCCTTTTGCAGCAAGATTGTAAGGCTCCAAATTATACCCTACACTACAAGAAAATAAGCATTCTGCGACGTCTGAAAAACGTCACAGAATATCCAAAAAACGTCGCAAAAACGTTTTTAAAAACGTCGCAATAGACGTCGTGAAATATAGTGTAGGTAAAAGCTTTCTGCGACGTCTAATGTAAAACGTCACAAAAAATACTGACATTTCGCGACGTTTATAAAAACGTCACTAAAAGTTTGCACATTCCGCGACGTTTTTAAAACGTCACAGAATGTGAAGGAATTCGCGACGTTTTTTTGAAAACGTCGCAGAATAGCTTTCGCGACGTTTTTAGAAACGTCGCTAAATGTCTTTCGCGACGTTTATATTATTATTTATATTTTTTATTATTCAAAAATCATATTAATTTAATAATTTTTAATTTTAATAATTATTTTTTAAAATTCAAAGTTTTAATTCTTATTTGTTTAACAACTATTCAATATTATTTATTTAATAATTCTTCAATTTTTTAATATATCATTAATTTTAATAATTATTCATGTATCACAAAAATTTCATAAAAATGTATTATTTCATTAAATGCCCAAACATATCATAATATACTAATTAATATCAAAATACACTAATTGCAATTCGTAAAATGTCATAATACACTAATTACAAGTTTGAGTTTGTAACTTTTTCCTTAAATGAATTAGACTTCTGACTTTTCGGAACTTGCAAGACTGACTAGGATTTATCATCTGGATCTTCTTGGCTGCTTAGAGCAGATTTTTGCAGGATCACATTGTATCGCAGTTTGGGGTTGAAATAATAAGAACTTCTTCGACGAAAGTAACTCAATGCAACATCGCCAAATAGTGAGGCTTGGTTTTCCTCCATATGCTCAATCACCTAAAATCCACGGGAAAAAGAAAATTTAAATTTTTAGAAAATTCAACCAGAAAATTCAACCAATTCAATACATGGGTACAAAAATTAAAAGTTTACAATCAAAATGGAAGATATGGAACTTCTTTTTGCAGTGAAAAGACAGAGATGGACCTTCAAATGAGGAAAACTATGACCCAAAGATATTCACCATGTTCCTTGTACCATTTTGGAGTCAACCTTTCCTCGTTAGCACCTACATAAGTGTGAAATGCTGGAAAAAATTACAGAGATAAGCATTAAATACGATGTTATGAACCTTGGCAGATCAGGAAATGACGCTTACCAGACCGACAAAAAACCGAACTGCAACTGCTGCCACAGCACCTCAACAAGGAGTTTAAGTTGAGACGTTGCTATGGCATCCTTTATTCCAATGACTGCTTTGAAATTGGCCGATGATAACAAAATGAAGTTTGTAATGTATAAGAGCAAGGTAATACCAAACATGAAAATAAAGGTAAAAAAGAAAATGGTTTGCAGAGGGGTTAGTTACCTTGTATCCGAAAAGCATATCTTTGTACGTCTTATATGGACCTATGGTGACATCCAGTTGAGAGTCCTATAAAAGGAAAAACAAGCCCCTTTTCATCAATCTGCAGACTCAGATTTTGGTGAGTAATTACCAAAGCAAGTTAAACAATTCAGGCCTTCTTCTGTCGAATGGTCATTCAACGAATGCTGATTTACATGTTGCACATCTGAAAACTGCAGTGTGTGATGCTGCATCTGTAGACCACAACAAGCTCCAAAATGAAACAAATAACTTGATCACATCAAAAACACGGACCT
>JAOQMR010000009.1:22365241-22386914 GCA_027563865.1 Erythroxylum pelleterianum | reverse complement strand
ACCAAGTCATTTTTTATACACAATTCCCTTTCCCTCCAAACAAGTGTATCCTTTTCAACCTGCAACTTACAGGGTTAGAAATAATGGTCAGCAGCAGAACCAAATCAACAAAAGAAAAACAATAAACTTAAGGCAAAAACAAAACTACCGACCAGTTACAACCTGTAGTTTCTCAAATAAGGCCTGATATTGGAGCATCTCTGATTTTGACTTTTCAACTTGATTTCTCACCACAAGAAAGGTTTCAGAGGATGATATACACTTCATGTTCTTCAATGAATTCTGCAAACCAAAATCCCTATCTATTCACTTCACCAACAAACTAAAGCTACAGTTACGCTTTTAGCACAAAATAAGCAGAAGCACTAGTAGTCTTAAAAAATCCAACCTGCAAATCGGACAACTGCTGCAAGATTTTTACCCTATCATCATAAAGACCTTTTATTTCCAGTAATCTAGAAGAAGCTTGATCCTGGTAAATTAAAATTGATTAGCATGCTAATGTATATCAGATGAAGAACTCTCAAGGACGATCTGAAAGAAAAGGAACAGTTGACAACTTACTAGGAGTTTTTTAAGAGAAGACTCCATATCTCCAAGATCTTTTTGTTTATCTCTGACCTTATCACTAGGGGCATGCTTACTTCCTAAGTTCAGGACAGGGAAAAATGCCCCTTTTGTAGCATCTCTCTCTGCTTTAAGGGTGGCCAGTTCGCTTTTATCTTCTTCCAATTTGGCAATTTCACTCTCAAGTTCCACTTTGATAAGCAAACAACAGCATTAGACATGATCGATCCAAACGGTGACTTCCTTACAATAGAAGTCAATGTTACATAGATATTTTTTTCTAGAACCAACAATAACCATTACCTTATGATGAATTGTCAAGAATCTGAGGAAATAATATAAAAACTTTGGATAAAAGCTTTAATAGGGGAAGATGGCCTCAGAAACCACATATATAAGTCTTTGATGCTTAACTAGTGAAATTTCAAGAGACAAAACACTCAAATCCCACTAGATTATGTGAGAAGCAGTAGCTTATATCACCCACCAAACTCTATGCATTATGCGATAATTCTGACAATGGAAGGTAAAAGTGCAAGGGAATATCTGTAGATTAGCAAAAATATATGAAACGTTATCAACAATGGGTGCATATGTATATACATACACACAGCCACGCAATCCCCTGAAAGTATTATCAGTAGCAGAATTCTGTCTAGATTGTGCATATGTATATACATACACACAGCCACGCATTCCCCTGAAAGTATTATCAGTAGCAGAATTCTGTCTAGAAACTAGTCTCATTAAAATCTCAACAGAATGCTACCTTTTACATTATTAAGCTCAGCTTTACTTTTTGCATCACCATCTTGACACTTCTGTAATTGCCTTGCCAGTAACTTTATCTTCAAATGAACATCAGTCAGTGACAACCTCAAGTGCTTCACTTCTGTCTCCAATTCATATGATGCCTTTTGTTTCCATTCACCTAGTAAATATAAGTGAGAATGGATAACTCAGAGTGAACTCCAAAGAAAAACAAGAGAGACGGTTCGCAAACAAACATGTGAAAGTAAATTCTTACGATCTACTGGAAGCTCTTTTAAAGCTGTTGCACATAATCCACTCTTTAGAAGCCAAATGCCATTAATATCAACTATAACATTACTTAAAATGTTCTTGACCTTCAGAGTCGTTGTTTCTCCATCTTTTTCCATCTCATTAAAACAATAACTAGGAGATGAACATTCAGTTGCACCAGTTTCTATGAGTCGACTAAGAAAAGCATCCTCTACAGGAGATCGTGCTCCATCTGACAAGCAATTTGAAACACCCCTATCAGGAAACAGATTTGCTTCAATAATAAAGTGCTAAAAGTTCCCAATCAGTACAAAAGATCCAGTTGTAATCTACAAGCTGCTCAAGGAGAGATCAACAAATGCTTAGCTCTAAACAAATTTGTGTTAAAATTAATAGTAGAAATGCTGGAAACAAATTCAATCAAATTTCTAACAGCGGCTAAATTAGTTCACAAATACATACAGGCAGACAAGTGTACATAGACATGCATGCACCAAAAGTAGACTGCAATTTAGACAAACCACCACAGTATGTTTATGATAAAGAGATATAAATACGAATATTGAACAATTGCAGAGGAAAGATCCCATTTAGAAGTAGAAAGTCCTGCTGCAAAACACATGATAACATGGCCCTCCATAATCTAAGATCTGGCAGAGCTCAACTTATAAGGAAGCCAAAACCTTGCAAACAAAGAACAAAATCTGCAATTTGCAGTAGCAAAGTCAATTCTCACCCCTGGTAACAGGAAGTGGTTTGATGGCTTGATCAACAGTTGAGTCTCTTATACGAGTTGCGCATGATTCCAAGCCAGTACCCAACTATCACATAGACAATATGTCAAATCCTCAATAGTTGAATAAAATATGGCATGCTAAGAAGAACAAAGAAAACAAGCGCCACTGTCCCACCAACAATTAACTACAACTTTCAAGAAATATCTGATTTCACATGCACATAAACGAGCATGAAGCACCAAAAAGCATTCAATCCGTGATTACCCCTTCCCAAGACTTATTGACAGCTTTTACTGTCGAATCAAATGGCTGTTGTTTCTCCTTCAACTGATGGAACTTGTTCTCCAGTGCACGATACTCGATCTTCTGAGCTTCTACCTTCTGCGCAATCTTTTGATTTTGGTATTGAAGGACAGCAGCACCAAGCTGAATGATCGAAACATAAATGTTGAATTAAAAACATAATGATCTGTACTCAACAAGATTTTGGCATACTACAGATCACCACTATCTCAAACATCAAACATTGGACCTTCTTCAAAACAACTTGCATGAAGAAGTTAATCAAACAGCAACACAAATACAAATTATAAAATCTTATAAGCACACAGGATCACTAACAGAAATACCGAAATGAACATTCAGGCACATTCGTTCTTGAGATGAAACAGAGATTACCAAGTAAAAACAGTTACCCATAGAACAAAAACAAATTGATGTTCCATAAACCAGAATACATATAAAAATACCCAAGAAAAGGAAAATCCAATAATCATAAAGAAAAATCAACATAAACCTTCTTGTCCTCAGAGGGTTGCGAGAATGGGTTCTTCTTAGCCATGGCCGTGGGCGAAATGGAACTGAATTGCCTGCGCTTACGTTCCGGTTCACTCCCCATTAAAACCCTAACTGACACCGACTGCTCCACTCTCACATGAGAAAAACATAACTACTTAGAAGAAACAGACCTAATCAATTAATCAATCAAAAACCCTAGATTGACAATCATCGAAACCAATTATTCCCTAAGAAATCCACAGAAGTCTTCTTCTACTAAGTTGTAACGTCGTCTGTGTATTGATCTGTCTTTCGGGAGGGCTACGGAAAAGAGAAATATCATTTACACTGCAACTTCTCTTTTTCATTTTTCTTTCCTTCACGTAATATTATAATTATAAGGAATTTAAATTATTCTTTTTTGTTATATGTTTTGGTGAGAGTTTGGAAGGGCAATTTTGGTATTAGAGAAAGATCGAGTTTCGTTCGACGAACCTGAACTGGTGTTGCCAAAACGACGGAGGTTGAAAGTCAAAATAAGCTCCGATTAGAGGAAGGTGGGTCGAGATCGGACGTACTCAAAGTGTGGTCCAATTTGCATTAATATTAAAATAATATTATTTTAATTAATTATATCAAATAATTATATTTTATTCTAAATAATATTATATAAATCCTAAAATAAATATTCAAGTTTACTAAATAGTTAAATACATAATAAATTATATATTTTATTGTAATAGAAAAGATGAGTTTGTAAGATAAACGTGAAGATGAGTTTGTGAATATTGTGGGAATTATATGTAAAACATAAAAGTAAAAGAGACTAAAAAATAAGCTTATTAATTGATATGAAAAATACTAAAAAAGTCATTTGAGAGGCTTTTTTGGGAAGCTCCAAATTTAAGCTTTTTAAAAAGCTATATTTTGATTGCTAAAAAAGTAATATTTATTAAAGAAGTGTTTTTTTATTTTACAGTCAAACATCCTTTAAAAAAAGACTTTTGTGGTAAAAAAAAAGTACTTATTGAGTCATTAACCTCTTAAAAGCCCATCCAAACAGTCACTAAAGTTAGGCTTTATCTTCAAGTTCGCATATGACTCGTAATTACTTCAAATTAAATCAAATTAACCTGAATGAAAAATATTAATTTTAGTATTACTTAAAAAAATATTTTAAAAACATATACTTGAGAAATATTTAATTTATAAATATTTCTTGTTGTAAATTTTTATTCTATAAATTATTAATTTATTAATTAATTAATTCAAAACACTTAAATTATGAATTGTTATATGTATTGGATATTTTATTTAATATTTAAAATTGTTTTATCGAAAACAACATCCTTATCATCTAGAGATAAGACTGCATATTATTGGATCTCTTCAAATCAGTATTTTAGTGGGACTTTCATTGAGTGTTGTTGTTTATTTAATATTAAAACTAAGGGTTAATTAAGAAAATTTTCAAATTTTGCTCAATTTTGTAATTATAGCCTGAATTTCAAAAAGTGTCAATTAAATGCTCAAACTTTTAATTTTTTTAATTATAGTCCAACATTAATGTGTCTATTAAATTTGTTGATGTAGCTTGCTACGAGTTCCAGAAATTCTAAATTATAATACATGTCAACCAAAATTAACACAAATAATGAAGAATAATAAAACGACGTTGTTTAATTACATAACTAAAATGACATCATTACTAAAAAATGATGCAGTTTAATCCCTAAATTAGTTCACGCAGCTCCAACGTTCTTACTCTTCTTTTCTAGCTTGTGCCTTTTGATTTTAGTTTACTCTTCTGACATTCTCATAAGCTGAAAATGAAGGACGAGAGCGTCAAAAGAAGAAACCAAAAATGAAAGGCACAAACTAAAAACAAATGATGACAGCATCAGGAAAACAAACTAAAACGAAGAGTGAGGTCGTCGAAGCTGCATAAATTGATTTAAGAATTAAATTGCGTCATTTTTAACAACATCGTCATTTTAGTTATATGATTAAACGACATCATTTCATCAATCTTTATCAGTTGTGTTAATTTTGACTGACGTGTATTATTAATTAAGATTTCTAGAACACGTGATAAGTCATATTAGCGAACTTAACTAAAATATTAACGTCGGGTTATAATTAAAAAAAATTGAAAGTTTGAAAATTTAATTGTCACCTTTTGATGTTCAAACTATAATTGCAAAATTGAGCAAAGTATGAGATTTTTTTGCAATTGACCATAAAATAATTATTACAATTATATTATAAAATATTTTATAATATTTTACTTTTTATCTCTTGTTAACCTTTATTTTATATTTATTAATCAAAATTTTAATTTACATAATAATTTATCAAACTAGGTATTTTAAATAAATTATGTAAAAATTAATATCTCAAAATCAGGGTAAAAACTCCGCTTAACTTAAGACATCCGACAACTTCTAAAAGGCAATTATTTGTGTAAAAGGAGGACAAAATGCCATCCCCATTTAGGAACGTAAGGTTTCAATATGGTATTAGATGTTCAATATGAGATTTTTATCCTGTAGTGTAGAGCTATCTGTCCTTCTTTAGACGGACTTGATCGGTGTTAGTTTTAGTCGTTGATTGTTTGTTAATGTGTGAAAAAAAATTCAATCGGGCTTTTCGAACCTACCCATCTCGATTGGAAAGAAAACAAGGTCGGCCTCGGCCCCATAGATGGTTAAGAACACTTAAAATCAGGCTTATTATTTCACCACTGTTGCAGAACATTAACTGAGAAAATTACAAGCTGCGAAGAAGGATGCCTTCAAAAGTAATTCCAGGCCCGAAAGCTAAGGCAAGTCCCCATTCTTCTCCACTCTTTTTCAACTGTTCTCTCATATATTCAATCACATAGATTACTGTATTGCTGCTAACATTCCCATAGTCCATCAGAGCCCTCCTGCTACACTCTAGCTTCTCGCTACTCAACTTCAAAGTGCTCTCTAGCCGGTTAAGTATGGCTGGTCCACCAGGATGAACTGCCCAGAAAAGATCGTTGAACTCGCTTACACCAGACTTTGACATAAGTTTCTTGCAGAATTCCTCAATGTTTTCTTCAATCTTTTGGGGTAGGTCTCTTCCAAGCTTGAAGTTTATACCCTCTTCAGTGAGACGTCCATCGATGACATTTTGTGTTCCAGGCAAGAACTGCTGAACTGCATAATTCAGTTCCATGAAAGGTGACTCTTTACCAGGTAAAGGGTTAGCTCCAACAATGGCTGCTGCTGCTCCGTCACCGAAAAGTGCAGCTCCAACAAGATCATAAGGGCGTGCTTTGCTCGGTGGTCGAAAACCTATGATGGTAGTCTCAGAAGTGGTTAATAGAACACGACTTCCTGGGTTGTTTTCGGCTATGTCCTTGGCAACTCTAAGGCCAGTAACACCACCATAACAGCCCAGAAAGTAGAGCATCACTCGACCAACGTCGTTTCTCAGGCCAAGTTGACTAGCAAGGTAAAGGTCGCCGCCAGGTAAACGTATCTCACTCGAAGAAACATAGACTATATGGGTGATATCTTCTACTGACCTTCCCCATTCCTTGACACAGGCAAGGCTAGCTTCTAATGCCATTTGAACGACCGCTGGATTCGCTATTTCAAACCTTTGTTTGATTGTTGGCGAGCACTCGGTCACGAGCTCAGGGTACTTTTCCAAGATCTCCTTTGACATGACTGTGTACCTTGTCTTCACTGTAGTGGTTTTACCTATCAAAAAGTGAAGAAAACTCCTGAATGAATGCTGTTGGAAGGAATCTTGAGTTAAACCTTAAATGGAAATGCAAACTTGTAAGGAGTTGATCTTTAACGCAAGAAGAATGAGTTGATCTGTATCATCTTTACTAGGTTCTGATTTTCGTTTTTTTCTCTAAGAATACTGAAACAAGGTCTTCTACTACCCGTAACATGGAAATCTTCATCGCGTAAAATTCTGTTTTACTTAGATTAGGAAAATCCTTGGCAAAGACAGGATAATTCAAATATGGGAATCAAAATTACAGAGTTTCTAGCAGAAACATAATTGAAACATGCGAATCAAAATTACAGGGTTTCTAACAGAAACATATTCACTTACAGAGTCTTTCCAGTTTCTCCTTAATGGCTAAATCTTCACATTTGGTGTCCCTTATGTAGCCCTCCACGAGGCATTCCTGAGGTATGACTTGTTTTGGGAAAGCCTTGCCTATTGCAAGGATCGTTGCCTTCCCTGGAGTGGGAGTGCGTCCATTGATGAGAGGAATGTGCTTTAAACCATTGTTGGTGTCAGTTCTTGCCATCTTCAAAGAGCTTTAGGAAGAACTTGATGCTTGAAATCACCAAAGGGCAAGAATATAAACCATGGACAAGTCGTGTTCTTGGTGAAAGGTTGGTGCTCATGTAAGACTAGCATGAGAAATATAAAATTGTCTAGTTTAAAAGGTAGTTGGTTATTCGGCTTCTTCTTGTTAAGAGGCATGAAGGCCTTAATTGTGACAATAGTTTCTTTCCCGTGTCTTTTAGTTTATATTTCTTACTCATTATCTTTTCATGTGTAAGTGTGCGCGTGACCCAACTTCAACTTACCTTCTCTTTCGGTTGTCAATCTTTCTGCTTGAAATAAGAAGACAGATCTGCCGCATAATTATATCATTGCCTGTAATAGAGGGGTTCACCCCATTTTAAAAGTAGAAGATTCAAGTTGAGAAGTATACCGAATTCCTGAAACTCCACAGGCGCTTCCAAAGTTCAAGATGCCTTGAAACTTCTTTTAAGTCTATAAAAAATAACTGTAAGCATTATTCGGGCCGGTCGGGTAATAAAATGCTAAAATACGAGTAAATCGGATCGGGCCGAGTATTACCTAAATTGTTTTCGATTTGGGACGGGTAATTCCGAAAAAAATTCGAGTTAACCCAATTACTCGAATTAGGTTTAAAAGAATTATGAAAATACATTTCGTTATTTTTCTTGTAAAATTAACAGATTAATTATGCTAATTAATTAAAATATTTGGTTATATTATTAGTGAATTCAACTATTTGTTTTGTTTTATGTCTCTCAAATGAGACATGAAAATGTAATTCAAGTATTTAGTTGTTTTGTGTAATTTTTGGAAGAGAACCAGATAACCCAAAATTACTCGAATTACCTGAAATTTTGGATTCGGGCCGGGTAAGATGGAAATTTTTTTGGATAATTCAGGCTTTACCCGAACAGTGAAAATTTAACCCAATTAGCCCGAATGCTCACCCCTGATAAAGAGAAAGACCAAGACTAAAACAAATTTATCAATATTCGTGTGAGAACAAGTTAAGTAATCCTCAACAAAACAAGTACGACGCACACAAGCTCAACGGATGACATATCAGACACATATAACTCAGATACCTGTGAATCCATTGATTCAGGGAATCGTTAAGAAATGGGAATGTAGTAGACACAAAGTTGAAACTGGAAAACTATAAGACAGTTCTTCAAAATGTTAGAAGTTCTACCAAAAAGAAGCCTTCTGAATTAGATTCTTATTTTTCAACACAGCTCAGAATTTGATTGAGTTAATCAATGTGCAAAGGTTTCAAATGATGATAAATAAACCCTTTAATGCTTATCAAGAAGATGAAAATTAACTGCAGACAACTTTGTTTCAGTGGAAGAAAGCATGTAAATTGGGCAGACAGATGATAAAAGTTAGTTAGGAACAAGCAACCATATGCACAATCTCATGAGAAGGTCTCAAGTTTCTCCTCACCAGGCCTCCAGAAACCAGAACTACGCACCGGTTTCATTCCCAACTCCTTGGTCTAAGCTTAATAATCCTATAGCTATCATCCATAATCAATCAGCTCTATCTTATCCAAAGGAACCTGCACAAAAGATGCCAGTTCTTCCTTCATATTGGTTGTTTAACTAGGTTTTTGTTAGAAATGGCCCATGTTTCTAGCTTATCTCCAAGGAGAAGGGAGCTTCAGTAGAAGGCAGGCTTACCCCAATTAATGTGAGAGAAATTCAAGTTGGAAATGGTTGAACTTGCCTATGCAGAGAAGGCACTACACTCTCAGTTTGTATACACGGAAGAGGGTTTATAAAGGACTGCAGCTTGCCAAGACATGTAGTAAATTACGTAGTTCCAAGGATCAGATTACTCCCTAATACGTTATCAGAGTCCAGCCTGCCCCATTTTACCGCATATATGATCTCAGTGTGCCAATCTAAATCAGAGCAATGGGATCGCACATCAGAGAACTTACGCTTGCCTGAGCGCTTCCCATGCGTAGAATGGGCCCGACAAGTGAGTTTAGAGTCGACTCATAGCATGGGATTCCCACAGGCAACCACAGGTATGGTTTGGTCTCAAACTGATCCGTGACCGCATCTCCCCAACAAAGCAGTGAGTCGCATTGTGCAGAGACTCGCCCATGAACAGCTCACACATCAAAACAGGCTTGAAAACCCACACCGATAATGCCACAAAGCATGCTCAAGCTTGGCGCCTTGCATATAGTTATTGGCTGCAAATCATACTTTTAAAAGTGACTGTGCAGTCATCACACCCAAGAGTAGTTTTCTTGATAGAAATATAGGGATATTTCCAACTAACACTAATTTAACATTCTCTTAGCTACAAACTTTGCTTCCTCTAATCTTCCCCTAGTCTCCAAAGCAATTTTCAATTCCTCAAGGCAGCTCAATTGTCGATGTTTATCTTTCTCCACTATTTCATAATACAAATCAAATGCCTCTTTTAGTTTGTTTGTTTTACAAAGACCTTCAATAACTGAATTGCACATACTAATGTCCACCTTGTGATGCTTTCCAAAACAAAATAGCAACATCCTCTGTGCTTCCAGTAATTTTTTGCTCTCAGAGAGATGAGTGACCAATTCTTTCATCTCAACTACATACCCATTGTCATAAAGTGACCCAACAACTGAAAATGCTTTATCCCGCAGTCCACTATCAAAGAGTAACTGTATCGTGTGTGTCGAAAGGGAGAGATTCTGTCTTATGTTTCTGTCTAACATCAATTCAATAAAGCTAGCTGATTCAAGGGCACAATCCTTCTCCAGTAATCCCATCAGAACAGAATGGAATGTAGCTGTTTCAGGTAGATGAGAACTTTTGAGCATCTTTTCCAAAGTACTGTAGGCCAAAACAGGTTCACCTTGCTGTAATAATCCTTCTATCAGGATGTAGTAGGTCTCAAAATCGGGCTCAAAATCTTGTCTTAGCATTAAGACCAAGAGTTTATATCCAGCTTCAAATGTACCCTCCCTACAATGTCCCATGATCAAAATCTTAAAGGAATCAGGATCTTGCGTTCCTCTTCTCATCAGCTGCCCGAATACTCTCCCAGCCTTGCTTGTCTTACCATTTTTGCACAGATATTCAAACATGGGCTTATATGCCGCAACAAGAGGCTTACAACCGTCAGCCCGCAACACGATCCCCTTCTCAAATAACTCATCGAGCAACTGCTCGCCTCTCTCGAATTCCCCCTTTTGACACAAATTCCTTATCAAAATGCTGTATGTAGCTGAATCTGACCGGACTTTCATTTCCATCATCTTTTCAAAGACCTTCAGAGCCTCATATATGTTCCCAGCTTTGCCATGAGCATCAATCAGTGTATTGAATGTACAAGAATCAGGAGCAAATTCTCCCCCTTCTAAAGCAAGCTGCAAAATCTCCTTCACTTTATCAATCTTCTGAGCTTCACAAAGACCTTTAATGAGCGTGTTGCATGTGACTGAATTTGGTTTTAGCCCTTTGTCAAGCATTTCTTGAAAAGCAACCAGAGCCTCATCAATCTCTTGCTTCGCACAATACCCTCTAACCAAAGTACTGTAAGTAACAACATTAGGACCCAAACTATCAGTCTTACCCACCATACCATTCACCAAATTACGTGCAATCCTAACTTTACCGTCTCTGCACAAACCATCTACAAGAGTGTTATAGGTGATAACATCAGGTTCACAATGTAGGCGCAACATTTCTCTGAAAAACCAAAACCCTTCATCAACCATCGAGTTCTTACAAAACCCTCTAATCAAAATGTTAAAAGTGAAAGCATCAGGCGTCACACCATACGTGTTAAGCATTTCGTCGAACACACTCTTGGCCATATTGGTCCGCCCACGTTTAAGCAACATCAACAAAAGACTATTAAACGTGACCGCAGACGGAGAAACCCCTATTGATTTCATCGACCCAAAAAGCTTCAAAGACTCCTTAAACAACCCAGCCTGACCAAAACTCCTGATTAAGCTATTGAAGAACTTATCCTCCAGCCTTACTGCACCACCGGAATATTTCTCTATGGAGAAAAGAAAATTACGAGCGATATTGAGATAGCGCGAACGACCCAATATTTCGAGCATCATGAAATAGGACTGAGCGTCGTAAGTGAACCCCATTCGGCGAGCCCAATGGAAGAAGCGAAGGGCTTTCGGTGGGTCTCTAGTAATGAGGCGAAGGGTTTGGAAAACAGTGGTTTTGGAGAGTGAAGGAGCAAGAGACGAAAGAGAAGACTCGAGCTCAGGTGACCAGGCCATGGAGTTAATAAGTCGCGCCATGGATTTGGCCTTTTTGGTCTTGACGGAGGATTTCGTAACATTGGTCTTTGGCGTTTCTTCATCAACATCGTCGAGTTTCTTGGTTACTTGAGTGCAGTACGTCCCTGAGCTCCTACAGATTCACAATCATCATACAGTAAGAAAAAGCATAGAAGAACAGTTTAAGAGCTTCATAGCTGGAGAACACGGCTGGAGAATCACCTGTGTAAACGAGGAGGATCACCGGCCAGTCTACAAACGAAAAGTTCGCAGACACCAAACGGCAATGGCGGACTCTTGGAACCAAGGACCATGCCCATTAGGTGCGACCTTCGACTGTTATCTCCCCTGTACGTTATAACGTATAATCTCCATGACCTGTCTATTGCGCAGAGGAGTTAAAGTTTGTAATTCAGGAGAAGTCCCGCGTTAACTCGGGCTGGTATCGAACCGTGATGTTTTGCTAATCATGGCCCGGCCGGCCCGAAACTTTTAAATACAATACGCGTCCGAAGAGATTAGGTTTCAAAATTTTTAATTTTTTTAATTTTAAGATTATTAAACTTAAAATTAAACTTGAAGCTCGATTAATACTGATTTTATAGGTTAATTTTAGATTTCTTAAATGTGAAAATTTATTAAAATTTATTATTTATTGATTTCAATTCTTTTTAAATATAGATTAAATTAATTTAAATTTTATTTATTATGTTTTAATTACACAAGCTCAAATTAAAAAGTTATATCTATTTTATTATTTTAATTATGCCATCGACTTTTCTACTTTTTCTTTCTGGTTTGCATATACTTCTTGGTTGTTTTGGTTACCTTAATATGTTTTAATTAGTTAACAGGCTTGCCAATTGGATCCGGGCTCGGTCCTACCTAACACAGCCCAGTTTAACCAGGCCAAGCCTAACTTCATGCCCTTTTTTGAGCCCAGCCTGAGCCTCAATTGAAAATGAATCAATCCAAGTTTGAGTTAGCAGAGGCCGTCTAGATTCGGCCTGACTCATTTTCATTCTTATTAATTAAGGGTTTCAAGTCAGAATAATTGAAAACTGTCATTTTATTAGAGACGATATTTCATAATTTTAATTTTGATTTAAAAAAATAAATCATTTTTATCATATAATTAAAATACTATTATTTTAATGTACATACATTAAATTATTAGAAGTTAATCTAATTTTAACTGAGGTTTGAATTGGGAGCCTATGTATAATATCCACATAAACCAATTGGCCTCTTGAGCATTAAAACGACAAATTGCTAAAGTGAGGAATGGTATCTCGAAATTCAGGCTGTTCTGCTCCCAAATCGCCAAACATTCCAAAATGTTGAGGCCACTAACATCATATCAACGCCGATTTCTACGCAACTTCTGAATTGGAGGCATACGGTTGAATTAGAGTCAATTCGACCTTCGATTGGCAAGTTCTCTGAAGGACGTACGTGGTATTGTTCCAAATATGGAAGCCCCCCATCAAAAGGTTCCAATTGTGGGCTGTGGTCATCAGATTCGTCAGCAGATTCCTCGTAATGGACGGACCCAAAAAAGAACTACTCGACTCGAGTGCACATAAGAAGTAGGGTTGGTAATGGTATGGTCAGCACTTTCAAATTTACGGAGATTTGAATAAAATTATTTTATTTTATTAAATAATCTTATTACTTAGTAGAAAAAATCAATTAAAAAATTTATATATTTTTCATTAAATAACGTCTTTATAAGTTTTATCACTTGAAAATTTGATTCTTGAATAACGTACTCAAAGTCTTAAATTATAAATCCTATTTAAGGTCTTTATTAAACAGGGAAAGATTTGACAATGTAAATTCCAAAGAAGCAAGTCTTAAGAATTGATAAAAAATTTAATGATTATAAAATTTATTATTTCAATAAATAAAAATAAGAAATATTTTATAAATATATATTTATAAATTTTATTATTAAAAAAGAAGAAAATTTGTATAAACTACTTTCTGTCATTACTATAATAGCGTCGTTTTGTAACATCAACTCTAATAAGAAAAATAAGGATTATAAATTTTACTACTACAATGAATAAAAATAATAAATACTTCGGATATACTTAAATGATAGTAATTATAAAATTTAAATAAAAATAATAAATATTTGATATATATGTTGAAAATAATGTTTATAAATTATATATTTCTATTATGAGGAAAAATAGAAATTGTATGACCAACTTTTTGTTTTACTTTGAAATTTGAAACTCCAAAGTCTAATAAGAAGGATAATGAGGGTAAATTTTACTCTAACAAAAATAAAAAGAATAAAAATTATATAAAAACATGAAAATAATAACTAAAAAATTCATTAATATAGAAAAGAAAATAAAAATATTTAAATTCATCTGACCTAATTTTTGTCATTATTAAGGCGGTATCATTCCAACAACACCTTGTGGTATCAAACTTCTAATGATTGTCTTCGTTAGTGACTCAATTATGCCTATTTAATTACGTTTGAGGTTTCAGTGCACTTTGGTAATAAGTGCTAAAGATGTCCTCAAATTACTGAACTGTCATTGCCAAATATACAACTTTTGAGCTGTAATAATATATAATTATATATATTTTTGTGACCTTTTTTTTTTTACGAAGAAGTCGCATTCCCATTTTTAGGAAGACAAATAGCTTATTCCCTAAGGCTATATTTAGTTGTTTATAAGCTTTTTATTCGAATAAAATGATTTATAATAAACTGAAATGTAAATGATTGTAATATTTTGAAAATTGTTCTTTGAGAAGAATGGAAGGGTTCATAATGTAATATAGTACAAAATTGTTTAAAATAAGGGTTTATAATATAATACAGTAAAATATTGTTTATTATTTTACGTTTCATTCTAAACCTTTCAAATCAAAAGTAACTTGTTTTTATTGTTTAAGATATAATGAGATGTAATGTGAAACTTTCTTCTTTTATTATCCTAAAAAACGACGTAATAATGTTACATTTCATTTCATTCAATTAATAATCTTTCAAACAAATATAGCCTCAGACTTTATTAAATTGTATAATAAGCTATTGCATAAATGGAATTCCTATTTAAATAATTCACATTAAAATATCTAAATTTTATAGAGAACTGCAACTCAAAACATGCTCTTGAAAAAGTTCCTCTTCAAACTCAAAGAATTTGAGGACTATGTTCGATTTCTTCAAGAGTCATTCACAATAATTCCACCGTCAAAGCAACAATTACAAGAACTATGGAGAATTGTAAAAGGAATTTTTTAAATGAACCACTATATATACATACATACACACATATATATATGTATTCCACTCGAATTTATTTTTAAATTTTCATTTAATGTTTGAATTTTGAAAGTTAAGTCAATAAATAAAAAGAAAATTTAAATACTTTAACTTAATTTTGATTTATATATAAAAAACATCTTATTATATATACAACAACAATAACATCTTAATAGAAATTCTATTGATACCTGAAATTTGGATAAGAAGTCTTACTTATAATTAGTAAAATAAATCTCATTATATATAATATATAAAATTATTTTAATATCGTTTAAATAAATTAAAATTTTGAAATAATATATTCGACTTCTCACTTTATCACTCTACCGATCTTTTTGTTTTTCTGTAATGTTTTTATAAATTTATATTTCATAACTTAATAAAATTAGACTTTTTAATTCTAAAAATTATGAAAATTTTTCAAAGTAAATTATTACACGTAATTTGATATTACTTTAACATGTGTAATGCATCCGTGTCCACTAGAGATTACTGAGCTCAACACTTAGTGGTAGCACTTGAAAATGCCGAGGCAAGCACCGTCAAGTACTCAAGCAACTTGCAAACTCATCAAAACCGTAATAATTTACGTACACATAAAGTGGAAAATATCCACGTCATTTTTAGGTGGCTTTTTAAAATTAAAAAATATAAATAACAAAAACCCAAAAACCAATGTGAAAAAGAACGACAATCTGGTCTGCCATTTCGACTCCATTGATTTGCCTTTTTTCATTACTTTCATTATTGTCACAACATGTACTCATCCCATCATGCAATTTGATTCATGAACAAGCAACCCCACCACTGGCAAATCTGTAATTAGAAGTAGTAAGCAAGCCAAAATACCTACCTACCCCTCTTTTTATTATATATATATTGAACTCGTCACCACGTCCGCTTCACTGCCACCTTTAAACTAACAAGCCTTTCACCTGCTTCCAAAACTCATCGTTCTAAACAATGCAGGCCAATCAATTCAATTCCGTTCCAAGTCGGTTCTGTTCGCCGGCGATAAAGTTACCTCCGTGGGTACCGTTTCCATCGCCGGCCAAGCTAAAAGTTGCAAGAGCTATATCAATCTCTGCCCCAGAACACGCTCATGTCCCGACCCACGTAGCACAGGATAATCACAAAGATGACCCCACCACGGCGTTTTGGGACTATCAGTTTTTGTTCGTGTCACAAAGATCTGAAACAGACAAACCAGTAGCCCTTCAAGTTGTGGACGGTGCAATCCCTCCCGACTTTCCGTCCGGCACGTATTATCTAACCGGACCTGGTCTGTTCACCGACGATCATGGCTCCACCGTGCACCCTTTGGACGGTCACGGGTATCTCAGGGCGTTTAGAGTAGATGGAGCCAAGAGGGAGGTCACGTTCATGGCTAGGTACGTGAAAACCGAGGCTCAAGTGGAGGAGTACGACCCGGTGACCCGAAGGTGGCGATTCACTCATCGAGGTCCGTTCTCGGTGTTAAAAGGTGGTCGGAAAGTTGGGAACGTTAAGGTGATGAAAAATGTAGCGAACACGAGCGTATTGAAATGGGGCAATAAGCTACTGTGTTTGTGGGAAGGTGGCGATCCATATGAGATCGAATCAGGGACGTTGGATACGATCGGGAAAGTGAATATGATTAACGCACATGAAAAATCTACGGCTGATGATGTGATCAATGGAGGTGATGTGTTGGATGTCGCCGCCGGTTTGTTGAAGCCAGTCCTACGCGGTATGCAAAATTTTTTACACGATTCCCTTTTTTTTCTAAGTTATAATAAATAACTCTATTTATTTGGAAGTGTTCCTTGATAGTCTTTAAATATTGGAATTGAGACTCTTTTTAAAAAAAATTAAGTGTTACTCAAATCAAGCTTAATTTTAATTAATTTGTTCATTAAATAATTCATTAAAAATATATTATTACATGTATTTGAGATAATTTTTCCATTATAAATTAAATAGTTATCTTTAATTTTTTGGTAAAATCTCCTTTGAGTTTTATTGATAAAAATAAAAAAAATTTGAAACAGTCTCTCTGCTAGTTAAGATAAGACTGTATATTACTAGATCTCTCTAAACCTTAGATTGAGTATTATTGTTGTGATTGTTATTGTTAAAAATAAAAAGCTGTTTATTTGAAATAATTTCATCGTCTCATTTAAAGAAATTAATAATGGGTCTTTAACAACATATATTTGAAATAATTTTTGTTATAAATTAAATAATTATCTTTAAAATAATAGTTTTTAGTATAATCTCTTAAAAGATTAATTCTTATAAACTTGATGTTGTAAGAAATGGCAGGATCAAAGCAACTTTTTTAAATTAATAAGTTAATTTGAAGGTAGTAAAAATATATAATAATCTTTTTTTCAATATACAGATGTATTTAATATGCCTCCAAAGAGATTGCTCTCCCACTATAAGGTGGACTCCAAAAGGGACAGGCTTCTTATAATGTCGTGCGACAGGGAAGACATGCTACTTCCGCGCAGTAATTTTACATTCTACGGTAATTATATAAATATAGAAATTTCGTTTTTAGTTAATTTGGTTACTGAAGAACACAACTAATAAATTTATATGTTTTGTTTTTCAGAATTTGATCAGGACTTCAGACAGCTGCAGATGCAAGAATTCATCATCCCCGACCATTTGATGATCCATGATTGGGCATTTACCGACACTCATTACATACTATTCGCCAATCGCATCAAGCTTGATGTTGTCGGTAATTAATATTATTTTATTTAACATCCATAATTTAAAACCTCGAAATTAAGGATAGTAAAATTGTTAAAATTGTTAAAATTTTAAGTTTAAGTTTAAGTCAGATTTAGTGTAAATTTGATTTAAATTTTTTTTATTATTTATATTCAGCTTAATTTTAAAAAGAATAAAATTCAATTTAATAATATTAATTACTTTTTTAAATATGATTGAAATTCAAACAAATTCAAATTAAACCTCATTTATTCATATTCGATTTGACATAAATTAGGGCTTATTAATATTTTTAGGATACAATCTCGGGTATAAATAAGTCCAGGTTTGACCCGATTACTGTCGTTCTTTATTGGGACCTATCTTGAATTGAGAAACTTATGGTAAGTAATTAACCTACTACTGCAGGATCGGTTAAGGCAGTGAGTGGTTTATCTCCGATGATATCAGCTTTGTCTGTGAATCCAGGAAAGTCCACATCTCCCATATACTTGCTTCCTCGATCTCCAGGCGGAGCCTTTGGTGGTAGAGATTGGAGAGTGCCCGTTGAAGCTCCTTCCCAGATGTGGATTCTTCACGTTGGAAATGCTTTTGAAGCTGAGGATGGCTACGGAAACTTGGAGATCCAAGTACACGTATCAGGTTGCTCCTACCAATGGTTCAACTTCCACAAAATGTTTGGTGGGTATTCATATTGTTTCTAAGTAAATCGTTATAATGCATTCAGTTTCACACTTAACAGCAGGCGTAGCAACGGACTCAACTGAAAATGAAGTTCGATTAAATCGTTTAAATTTCCTGATGAGTGATGATGTTTCGGAATTGGACAGGATACGATTGGCGAAGTAATAAGCTAAACCCTTCCTGCATGAACGTAGGAGAAAGTAAAATCCAGTTGTTGCCTCGTCTTGTTCAGGTGACATTTCTATCTCGCAAGTGTGGTTTATTCCTACAAGCAATAGGTGTTTCGGTGTAAGTTATTAAAAATAGTGTTAATTTCTTCTTAATTCTGTTCATAACCGGATGTTAAATATGACGAGACTTGGTATAATGTAGGTGTCGATTAACCTGGATGCCAATGGAAACTGTGAAAACTGTAGTGTGGAACTCTCGAGTAAATGGGAAAAGCCCACAGATTTCCCAGTTATAAATCCGGCGTTTTCCGGCAGAAAAAATGAATACATATACGCATCCACTTCCTCGGGGTCTCGCCGGACATTGCCGCATTTTCCATTTGATAGTGTGGTGAAGCTTAATGTACTGGACAAGTCAACTCATAAATGGTCTGTTGGTTCCCGGAGATTTGTCGGCGAGCCTATCTTTGTAGCCAGAGGAGAAGATGAAGATGATGGATACATTCTCGTTGTAGAGGTCAGAAATCCTTCAAACAACTTTCTATTAATATCGTTAATTTAAGACTTTTTTCTTATGAAATAATACATGATATAATATTTAATATTTTTAAAGTTTAAAATTTAACGTCAAACTTTATAAAATTTTAATTTAGTAATTAATCTTTAAAAATTTTAAACATTATTTCTATTTATGTAAGTAAAAACAATATTTTAATTTAATTTGTATGATTATTAAAAAATTAATTATTAAATTAAAAATTTTAAAATTTTGAAACTAAATTTAAAATTTTAAAAGAATAAAAATTTTAAAATTTATCACCTATTTTTCTATCAATAAAACTCACAAGCTTTTTTTAAATATTTAATGAATAAATAATAGAATGCAATAATCTAAAATTTATTTGTTAAAATCAAATAACGAACTTAATTTAAGTGACATTTACTAATAATCATACTAGATACTGATTTTAGGGATGATAGTTAGTTGGATCGAACATTTTGAATAGGCGATTTAAAACATTATAGAAGTTAATTCATACGGTTTGATGCTAACCGAAATCAGTTTGAACTTTCTTAAATTTAGGTGGGACTTAATCGAAATTGCCAAGTCTCACTGGTTTATGTGTTTTTGCAGTATGCGGTGGCAATACAGAGATGTTATCTTGTGATACTGGACGCTAGGAGAATAGGGGAGGCGGACGCATTTGTTGCCAGATTGGAGGTCCCAAAGCATTTGAACTTTCCTCTTGGTTTTCATGGCTTTTGGTCTAAAGACTCCTAGTCCTAGTTTAGAAGTGCTGTATGTACTGTACTTTATACAAACAATACAAAGCAAGTGACTATGTGGATGGATTTTTAAGAAGTTAAACGGCCGTGTTTGACAAACAGCTGATTGCATTAGTTGTTAGTTGATTCTATTAGCTATTAACTGATAGCTGATTCAATCAACTGATTTGACCAGTTGATTGCATTAGCTGTTTGTTAAAAATGTTTGGTAAAATTAGCTGTTTAGTATTAACTGTTTGTGTGTAAAATGACTTATAAGGACATACTTTAAAAAAATTATAAAGGTATGAATATTATATATCTTAGTATTTCGTTGAATATTCTTATAGAAATTTAAATTTTAGATATTTAATTCTATAAAATTAAATTTATAACTTTAATAAAAAACATATAACATTTAATAATTATTATTATTATTATTATTATTATTATTATTATGAGACACGTACTATTTTGACTAAGTTATCAAATTAACTCCCCTCCGTTTACTTTATTAACTCTTGTTTTTGTTTTTTGAAGATAATCGAGCATAACACAAAAACAAACTAAGGACATGAAAGGCGGAAAAACTAACCCAAGCCAACAGGCTTATCCCATACACCCGGAACCTACTAGCCTTTTGTCCTCACCAACAAAAGAACAAGAGCTATCTGAAAGTAAAATAGAATCTAAACAATAAGGAGGAACATTCCATAATTGTGGGTTTGCATGTAATAAGGCTACCTTGGCTAGAGCATGAGCCGCCTTATTGGCAATCCTACGCGTCCATTGAAAGGACAAGTGAAGGAATTGTCGCTTGATTGAAAGACAATCAAGAGCCAAATTTCACTCTCAGACCGATTAGATGACGGAGCTGAGATTGTCTGGACAGCCGCCAAACAATCTGATTCCATAATAACCTTGTCAAACTGTCGGTTTTTTAACCAAGATAGAGCTTCCCGTATAGACATGATTTCAGCCAGAATTGGGTCATATAGGACAGGGGAAAAGCCCGATATGGCAGTTACAAAATTCCCTCGTGCATCCCTTAGCACCGCAGCAAACCCCGTGGCATTCTTTTCTTTGAATACCGCTGCGTCCACATTATACTTCAGAAAACCTTCCGAAGGTTTAATCCAAGCAGAAGTAACTGCTCTGGACTCGCCAATCAGGGTGTTAGCCTTCGCGAACAAATCCTGAGCCTCTTGCCAGTCGTTTAAAAAGCCATCAGCAAAGTGAGCTACCATCCTAGGAGTTACAGACTTACTTTGCCACACTCTGAGATTTCGATGGTACCAAAGACTTCATAACATCGTCATCAGTCGTTCAAGGCATGGATGCGAATGATTGCTTAAACTATGCTCTAACAGAGAGACGATCCCAGTATGTGGTTGTTGCCAGCCCATGGTCGCCCACACTGCTCTCGCTGAGGGACACTCCTGTAACACATGATTCATATCTTCAGTGTTGCAGCAAACATCACAGGCAGTATCAAGAGATATACCCTTACGCCTAAGGCGATCTTTGTATGGGATAAAATCACGTAAGCAGCGCCAGATGAAATCCTTAGGCCTTGTATGGTTTGAGGGCTTGGGATGGAAGGGGATGGAACGTAACATGTTTCCATCGTTTGTTTGAGGGTTTCATAATGGGATGGAATGAGATGGGATGGAAGCGGAGGGTTTCATGTTACGTTCCATTCCATCCTAAACAGTGAAAATAAGAAACCTCCGATTTGGGAGGTTTAGGATGAAACGTAACCTAATAAATACATACTACCTAATATACCCTTAATAATTCTTCATAATATCAACTCTCACCAAATCATAATATTAATATATTAAATAGAATATAGTAATATTTAATA
>JAOQMR010000009.1:22316541-22344651 GCA_027563865.1 Erythroxylum pelleterianum | reverse complement strand
TGATAAAAAAAATGCATGGTAGAAGAATTTTGTTTGTGGTAGATAATTGTCCAGCACATCCAAGATGTGAAGGGTTAAATAATGTTGAGTTGTTCTTCTTGCCACCCAACATGACATCAAAAATTTAACTTTGTGATGCTGGAATAATAAGAGCTTTCAAGATGCACTATCGTAGGAGATTTTACCGTAGGATTTTAGAAGACTATGAGTTAGGACAATCTGATCCAGGTAAGATTAATGTTTTGGATGCTATCAATCATGCAGTCTCAACTTGGACAGTTAATGTTCAGCAAGAAACAATAGCAAATTGTTTTCAACACTGCAAAATTCATTCAGCAGATGAAGTCTCAAGGAATTTTGATGAACCGATTTGTGAAAACAACATTCATGAATTTGAGCTCATGATTAATGATCTCAACCATCGCAACGCCAATAGCCTATTGGATTACCCGGGTGAAAATGATATATATTTAGAGGTCCAAAGCTTAGAAGAAATTGTGGCTACTATCCTTGAAAAAAATGTTGATGATGAAGTTGAAGACGATACAATACCTTTAGAACCAGTTATGCGTAAGGAAGCACTTATCGCGTCTAGAACTCTTCACAATTTTTTGGTACAGTTCGAGAACACAACACTAGAAATTTTGGATGTAATAAGAAAAGGTAGAGATGAGCTCCAACTAGACTTAAATTTTAAGAAAAAACAAACAACACTAGAATCATATTTCACTAAATTGTCTTAGTTATATTTGTGTAAGTTTATATAATTATTAATTTATGATATTAATGGGACCCTATATTTATATAGGGGTATTTTGAAAATATATTATCCTATTATCTTATCGAAATTTGTTAGATTTTCAACTGGCCCAAGTCGGGACCGGAGAAAAATATTATCTTAGAGAGTTTATTAATTTATTGAGTATCAATTTAAAGAGGTTCTACTGTATATATTTCTATATAAATAAATTATTTTTAAATATAAATCACATATAATAGAATAAAATAACATTTATTAAATAACATTTATTAAATAATTAATAATAATATTTTTATATAATTAATAATAAATTGTGTATACTTAATAATAAAATAGTAAAAAACTTTTATTAAAATTTTATTATTTTAAAATAGAAAATATAAAAAATTATTTGTCATGGATGTGACTTAAACTGTGACTTTTTAATTGGACATGATTTCTGTTTCAAAATCATAGCGTTAAACCTCCTGTAACAATTATTTTAATATCAGGGGTATAATAATTATTTATTATACATTGCATTTCATTCCATCCATTTTCCAAACAATATTTCACTATATTATATTATGAATCCTTTCATCCCCTAAAATAACTTTTCACTATATTACGTTACATTACATTATAAATCATTCCGTTCTGTTTCATTCTATTACATTAATTAACATAGAAATAAACAGAAACTAATAGAATTTAGCCTTGATTGTTATTGGAACTTTAAAAAAAATTGAATTTACTCAGTTTAGCTTTGGCCCATTTTAGAGTTGCAGTGTGATTTTTTTATTTGTTTATATTAAATCAAATTTAATGAGTGGCACATAATTGATCGTTACCATCTCATCTTGGAGGATTGAATTGACCATCCAACGTTTTTTACTTTCCGGTACTATTGACACTACCAACTATCACGTACAAGCTCTAATAATGGGCATCAATGGTGGCTTACTTTCTGCTCGGCTATTTCAGACAACATTTTGCGGTCTGAGTACTTGAAATTGGTATTACATGTACACGTTTCTGGAGGTAGACAACTTTGGACCATGTTTCGACGCGGAGATATTTCAGAGTTTTGTTCTATGTCGGCTTCGTGCTCAAAAAATAAAGATCCTCAAAAGCTGGTGTCTCCAAATCGGACCGTCTGGTTTTGGCTCTTTTAGGAGTATGGAAGTTTCGACGTGGCTGACCTGTTAATACTTCGATATAAACACCATTTAATAATTCCCCAGGTTATCCAAAGTTCACACAATTTTTAACATGGAAAGTGATGCATGTGTAGTGCTATAATGTTCTAAACTGAAACTTTTATGATTAAATTGCAACAGACATTCCAATATATAAATTAAATTTCTTTTTCTATTGGACAATTTAGAATAATAGAGATGGACAAGTCCAGTGGTTCTTGTTCAAACTCTTTTCGGCTGAATTCAAACTCTTTTCGACTAAATTCGAGTTTAGGTCCAGTTGAAAGTTCAATTAACTTTGAAATTTTAAACTAAATTTTGAACAAAAACAGACAAAATAGTTCAAACTCGAATTTAATTTTAAACTACAAAATTTAATAAAAATTAAACTCCAATTTGATCTAAAGTTCAATCAATTTAAATTAGAACTGTTAACGTAGGGTTTGTTCTAAGTTGGTTGGACCAAAGCCTAGACTGCCAATTTAGGAGCTTATAAAGGTTCTTAAAACTCTTAAACTTTTGAATAAAATAATTGATTTAGTTTAAAATATTAAATTATAGTTAGTGTCTTTTAACTCTCAATTATTAATTTAATAAGTAATTTTGTTGTATCACATAATTTATTAAATTTTACTTTTACTTAATAAATTATCACATAATTTTCTTGCAACAATTTAAGGGGGCACTTGGTTCACAGAAGATAATAGAAATGAGAATGAGAATGAATATAGGGAGGAATGGAAATGGACATGATCATTATAATTATAATGGTTGGTTAAATGAAGGAATGATTACCATTACCATTACCATTGATAGTAGTTGGTTTGTAAAAATTATTGCAATTAATTAATTACAAAATGAATTATATGTTAATTAATTAAATATTTTAATTATTGAATGAATTATATTTTAATTAGTTATATTGCAATTAATTAATTAATAATAATATTTTAATTAAATATAATGTAATTAATTAAATAATAATATTATTTTAATTAATGAATAATAATATTTTAATTAATGAATAGTTATATTTTAATTAAGAATAATATTTAAATTAAATATAATGTAATTAAATAAATAATAATTATATTCTAATTAATGAATAGTTATATTTTAATTAGTTATATTTTAATTAAATATAATGTAATTAATTAAACAATATTAATATTTTAGTTAATTATATTGTAATTAATTAATTAATTACAATATTTTAATTAATGAATAATTATATTTTATTTATTTAATTAATTACAATATTTTAATTAATTATATTATAATTAATTATTTAATTCCTCTATATTATGAGAGGAATGGAGAATTGCCCAAAACTAAGGAATGAAACTCTTAGATATTCAATGATAGGTTCATACCAAAAATCAATTTTCATTCCATACCGATACCTCTTTTCCCATATCTCTCAAACAAGCACACCCTAGTGTTATAAAAAAGGTATGAAATTATCATAAAGTTTAGATAACTTTAAAAGAACTTTTAATCTTTAAAATTATTAAAAGATTTTTTAAGTTTTTAACTTTTCGTTAAAAAATATTAAAACATATGTAATATCAACAATACATATGGATCAACCAAATGTTATCAATATAATGACTAAACTTGACTCTTAAACTTAATTGGAACTAATTAAATATATTCTGAATTATAATTTAAATAACTATAATAATTTATTAATTTGATGGCGAGAAAAAGGGAAATAAAAAGAATAATAATTAAAAAAAATGATGAGAAATTAACAAGACTACACAACCTCCATATGGTCTCTGTGTCCAATCCAAACAAAAAGCTGCAAACAGCAACTATTTTAAGGTATTCAATTATTATAATAAAATTAAAGCTGTGTAATAAAATAAGTTTCTGACTAAAGAGTAGACGTCCCGTACCTAACAAGTCAACTTCAATCTCTGCGCCAACCAGGCTGTCCTAGTACTACTCCCCACTCCTCTCTGCTTTTGGACCACCCGATTCCGTCTCTTCTATTTCAGTGAATCAGTATCAATTTACTCTCTTCAACGCGCTTTATCTCATAACTCAATCCCTACTCGCCGTATCTAAGCAACACTTGTTGGGTATGTTTGGATGTGGGTGGAGGGATAGAAGGGAATAGAATGAAATGACCCAAATGACTCAGGACATTGTTTGGGTGTTTATTTTGAAACAGGATGAAATTGCAATTGATGGCTTTGAAAGTCATCTTTTGCCATCCAAAATTCAATATTTTATGACTTCCCAAATTGGGGGGTCAGGGATGAAATGACATGATTTGGCTTTCAAATCCTAATTTAATGACAAAAATACCCTCAAAAAATTAATGAAATTACAACCCTAGTCCAGCAAATACCTACGCAGCTACATGTTACTATGTCCATTGTGTTTCTCCTTCAACTGGCTTCTTCCATTGACGAACGTTTTCCTCCACAGCTACTAGGGTCATCTGTCTTCGTTTCATCAGGTAAGCATCGACTATTCTTCTGTGTTCATCTTCTTGACACTTTTTGTATGCGAAAAAATCAGAAATTTTTATTGATGTTGGTGTCGTTTTCTTTGTTCATTGATGGACGTGAGCTTATTATATGTTATGTGTTTGGGAAGTTTTGTAAATCGAAGGATGTGTGCGAACAAGAAAGTTGATTACTTATATAGGAAAATGACAAAACTATATTTTGGACATCTTACAATTTGAAATGCTTTGGGTTATTAAAATAGTTTAATGGCAACTATGCATATTTTATTACAAAGTTAATTTTAGAAAAAATATTAAAAGTAATTTCATTTCATTCATTTTTAGTATCACTTTCAAACAATGGTTAAACGAGTCCCTCTCTTATTTTATTTAAACTTCCAAATAATAGAGTGACTAATTTTATTTCATTCCATTCCACTTCCATTTCACTCCATTCTATTCCGTTCCATTAATTGTCATTCCATTTCATTACATCCTAAACTCCCGAACATACCCTAAAACTCTATGAGTAGAAGGCTAAACAGAATAGGCTCTCTCTATGGCAACATACGCGATTCTCAGAAGAGACTGAACAGAACGGAACACCAAACAATACATCGTACATCGGAGATACGATCATCTCCTCTGTTGTCTTTCCGTATTTGACCATTACGCCCCTTCCTTCTCATTATTTTCACAATGAGCCACTTCTATTGTTTCATAGGAAAAGACATACCCTTCTATGTAATTTAATAAATTTTAAAGTTTTTCAAAAACAACTCTTTCAAATTTTTTAGTTTCCAAAAAAAATCTTCTCATATTTAGTTAAAAAATATATGTAATATGAAAATTTAAAACTAATTAAATATTATTATGGTAACTCAATTCCAAATAATTAAATTAACTTAACTTGATAATTTAAAATAATTATAATAAATTATTGATCTGAAATAAATTTAATTAATTCTATTCAAATTTAAGAGTATAATTAAAATTTTAAATAAACGAAATTTGAGTACTCTATATTTATGTTCATAATGTGTATAGTTTACCGTTACTTTTAGCCGAATTACAAAAGAAAACTTTTTCTAAAAAATAAAAATAAAAATTTTAAAGATTATAAAATTGTTTTAAATTTTCTTATATTATATGACAATTTAATTCTTCTTATCCATTGTTTCATTATGATTAATGATAGCATTTGCATAAATTTAAATTTTATAATCACTGTTTTTAGATTGCATATCAAGTAAATAGTTTGATGGATATAATAATTAGAAAATTTTCTTTTTAAAGCAATTATTTATTAATTAATAATTTAAAAATAACTAAAAATGTATATTTATATTTGGTATTTGTATAAAATTCAGTCTTTGCAATTTTATATCACTAATTTAATGACATGTTAATTGTGTGTGTGTATGTGTATTTGTGTGTTTTTCTCTCGTCTTGGGGTCATTTTCTTAGAAGGGTATGCTGGTTTCATATACAAGGCAAATGTGGATAAGTGCAAGTTTGACAACGTATGAGCATGTGCACTATTGCCTGTCACAGGCATTGAATACAACAAGCCCCACGCAAAGCAATACAGACCACAAAAGACGAAACGGTACCGTGTGGGGAGTGGTTATGGAGTTAGCTCTTGCTTGTAGCCTTCACTAGCTGGCCTAGTATTACTAATTCGTAGTAAAATGAACTGGTTAGGATTAGATATTTGATGGTAATTAATTATCTAATCAGGTGATTTTTGTTTTCGAATGGATAAGATTAAGGAAGGTTGATTGCAATCTGTTGTGTCAATTAGGGAGATATGCCTTAGGAGTGATTAAGTTGGTGGAATAGAGGGACATACAGTTGTTCGATTTCTTTTATTTATACTTTATCGATTAAGTCTGTCGTATGGGAATTGCCTAATGTGAAATACCTGATTGACGTAATTTACAGATTATTGCGTCAATTTGGAGATTTAATTAGTACACATCTAAAAAATAGTGACCTCGGATTCTTTCGTTTCGAAGAAAAAATTGTGTGATATTAATTATTATATAATATTAAAAATTACGTGCTTGAATAAATTCATAATTTTATTTAACTATGATATTAATTATTTTTTAATTAATTAGATTTTAAATGGAATTTTTTTATTTTTTAATTAAATTTTACGATTTAAATCGATTCAAATCTTAATTATAAATATAATAAATTGTAATTTTCACTATTCTTCAGTTTCTCTAGCGAGTGTCAGTGTCACTTCTATTATCTTTCTTCTGTTTTTATTTTTTATTTTTATCGTAAAATCTTTACTTTGTTTTTTTTTTTCATCTTTCTTATTCTCGGTATTCCTCTTATACGACTAATGTCGTGTCGTGTTGTTTGGTGGCTGTTTACTAGTATGTTTTGTTTATTGGTGGCCCGGGGGTTAGAACCTTAATGGCTGCTAAGAAATGTAAGATCAAAGCTGTTAATTTATTTTCAATCGAATCTTTGATCGTAGAGGATAACGATAAGTATGAATTGAAGGCGCCAAGGTGTTAAATGTTGAATCCTTAAGTTAGGTAGAATTAGGTGAAGTCAAGTTTTAGACCATTTAAAACCTGATCATACTTGAATTTAAGAGATATAAATTAAACTTAAATAAGTTAAGTGTAGTAATCTATTTTAATGGATGCTATTTGAGTTTTCTCACTGATAACTATATATGTGTAGTTATGTACATATATTTAATAAATAAATAAAAAATATATAATGCAATTTAATTCAAACTCGAATAATTTTAAAAGAATTTTTTAGGTGACATTATAAATAATTATTTGCCTTATAATAATTAATAAATTTATTATTTTGTGACCTTATAGTCTGAAATTAACTTCTTATAAAAATACCAACATTCCCCGAAACTGTAAAGCGGGAGCCCATCAGACTTATAAATGATTATTCAATTCAAAGCAGGAAACGGACGTAAGAGCCCATGGCGTGACAGTTTCACTACGTGGTAAAATGTAAAAAGTAAAAAGAAGTGCTATCCTGGCATGTACTACAGGCCGTTCCAAAATCCAAACTGGGTTTGGATTAGTGAAAACAGAACACCGTAAAAGACCCAGAAAAGTTTTGGACGGTGTCTCCACCGTTAAAGTGTAACAATGAAATGGGTAAAATGGTAGTTTCAAAGCTCCAATCAACACCGCAAAAGCCGACTCGTAAATCATAATCAGTTGCTCTCTGTCTCAGACTCAATGATGCGTCGTAACTTCAGGGACAGACAGAACAAAAACGTGGGCTTTCGAGGGGCAGAGAGATAAAAGAAGCATCAAGTGAGTTGGGGATAGATATAGAGCCCAATTGCCCAAAGCTTTAAACGTAGACTGAGAGCTAAATAAAGAAACAAAAGCTTTGAACTGATGGCTAGTTGCAGAAGAAGGAAGGGTATGGAAGACTTAAATTTCTCGTCGACAACACCCTAGTGAAAGCTATAGTAACACACTTTCTTACACTAAAACCCCTCTAATGGCAAGTAGAGTTTTCGAAATTCGATCCAGCTTTCTTTTTCAGTTCTCAGAGTCCCATACAGCTATAGGTGAGCTCAAGCTACTATATCTTACCTGTCTCTGCATCTACTAACTCCCTAAAACACCGACATGTCTCCAAAAGCTATTTCTTTTTTCGTTTATCTCTTCCAAAAGCTGACACGTTTACCAGTTTCTAACTCTCATTTTCCTGTGTCTATTTCTCGGTACAGATTAGGAGGTCTGACTCACAAGATAAGCTTCAAGCTCGAGCGCTGAAACATGTTGGGGTACGAATGGGGAAACCCATCAAATGTTTTGCTCTCTGGAGAAGTAACAACTCAAGAACAAGACCAAAACCGCCTGATCGAACAAGACCAAAACCGCCAGATTTTCGATCATTACACAACACCGTCCTTCAATGAACACCTCACTCAACAGCCCACCACCGGATTTTTTCACCACCAAGTCAACACTAACCTTTACTATCCATCACTTCTTTCGCCCGACCCGATTCACACTCCCACTGTGGTCACTGGAGCAACACAGGCGACGTACTTCATCGTTCCGAAAGCCGAAGAAGTGTCTCATGCCGAGGGTTTCCCGGCCAGAATAGGACTGAATTTGGGTGGTCGGACGTATTTCTCTTCAGCTGAGAATGATTTCGTGAACCGGCTGTATCGTCCGTCAAGAGCGGTCGACCCCGGTCCACTGAATGTTCCCAGATGTCAAGCCGGCGGGTGCATTGCGGATCTGTCCCTCGCCAAACACTACCATAGACGCCACAAGGTCTGTGAGTTTCACTCGAAAGCGTCAACTGTGATAGTCTCCGGGTTGACTCAGCGATTCTGCCAACAGTGTAGCAGGTTTCTCTGAATTACGAAAACGCCCTCCCATGCATTTCTGAGCACAATCCCATCATTCGTAGAGTTAGAAAACGAACTAAAATGATGATAAGAGTTGCGACACAATGACGAAAACGCCCCCTGTTCTTGTGCTAAGGACCCAGTCATTGCGTTTCCGGCAAACGCGATGCTGTTGAGGGCCTTTTCGTCCGTATGCTTGCAAAATCATATTCTGTTCTTCGCTTCACTTGGTTGCTAATTTCTTCTTGTGCTTCTTTTAATTATTAGCTTAGTAGTCTTCCTTCAACTTGTATTTGTGTTTCCATCTTAAGACATGGTAGGAAACAACAACATGACGACAATACCCCTTGATTTTATGTCTTGGTCCCAATGATTGGTTTCCCGTAAGTTTGGAGATCCCGAGGGCATTTGTGTCTGTGTGTTCCATAAGTGGACATTTGTGTTCCAAGAATAACTAGGATTACATTATATGAACATCTTATCTTCTAATAACAGAAATTGTACAAAATCGTTGGCCAGGTTCCATCTTCTTCCTGAGTTTGACAATGGAAAACGCAGTTGCAGAAGACGATTGGCAGATCATAATCGTCGCAGAAGAAAATCGCATCAGGAAAACCACAAGTTCCGGTTGGAAAAAGCCCGCAATCCTCGTACCGAGAATGTGTCAAGTAAGTTTAAAATTCAGGACATTTTTGCTTCAGCTATTGTTGGTTTGACATGCATTTTCTCGGAAAATTTTCAGGGTCGCATCAAGACTCCGGACCTCATTCGTCGTCTTCTGTAACAGTGGCAGTATCGCCACAAAGAATGTCTCTCGACTGTTTCAAGCAAAGACCGTACCAAGAAATTACTCGAGTTTCTTCTTCTGTGTCTTCGGGCTCACTGTTTTTCTCAAGTGGGTAAATTGCAGTACAATTAACAAAGCGGAGTTTCAGTTTCAGCAACCACATAATGTTATTTTGATTTCCCTTTTTGTTTTTCTCTTTGATCTTTGAAACTTCAAAGAAAATGTTGAATTGTTGTTAGTAATCTATGTAGCAGTATCCAACACTTTTTAAAGTTTGAAGTGTGTGAAAGAATTTACTCCTCATTACTAATCAATTCCGAAAACTATAGTCTGCGGTAAGAGTTGAAGTTTTCCAATAGAAGGGTCTGTTTGGTTTCAGAGATGGCAATGATAGGCACCAGGTTGCAGGATTATGATCGGTTTACGCATTGCATTACTTTCCTTTTCTTTCTAGTCCTGGAGGTGGGAATTTTCCTGGAAAAAGACGCTGATCCGATTGGGGAAAGGGAAAAAGGTGTAGAGTCACTGCACGATTAGGGCAAATTAACATTTTGGGAAAATTGAGAGGGGAGATATTCTATGCTGTCAAGTTGTCTCCTGCATGGAGGTGATAGTAATGCAGCCATATTCATCTAATTCTTCCATGTTAAATGTAAAGGGTTTTAACTTTTACCATCACTCGCTTGACTACGCTCTCGTTCTCAAGTTCATGCAGAACGTGACATAATGGACACACAATGCAACTCAAACAACCAAACCAATTTCACAATTTGTAATAATATCAAACAATTATTAAATTCAACTATTATCTTAAATGAGTTACTACTCATTCATGCACAGCCCCTTTCCTTCGGAACAGGATCTTCTGTCCAATATTACGGAGTCTTATTCTGTCCCATAAATCTTAATAATTCATTTATGCGGGTTCTGCGTTTATTTATGTGAGACCCGCGCTAAACTCACATAAATAAATAGTTGAGATTTATGTGACAGAATAAGACACCATCATATTAGACAGAAGATCCGAACTTCTTTCTTTCTTATGTATTATAATCTAACAATTGGAATGACTCTCTCGTGTGTTATGATACAAAAAAATTATGACTATCTTATTAATTTTAAAAAATTAGTCACGTAATCATTTTTATTGAATAATCATATTTTACTTTTATTAAAATATTCTCTACAGTTTTGACACATTTTGTTGTTAATTGTAAAAAGTGTAATTTATTTTATATTTAAAAAGTAAAAAATATAATTTCACATAGCTTTATTAAAATTTCTATTTATTTAAAATTTATTCAGCTAGAGCTAAGTATAACAATGTTTTAAAATTTTAATCGGATCAATCCGTTTAATGGTAAAAATTTTGAATCGTTTAATTTTTTTTGTTTTAACTTTTCTATTCTATTTACTTTAATAAATTTTCTTGTTAAAAATCAATCAATTTGTTAATTAATGGTTAATTTTTCGTAAATTAATAAATTGAAATAAATTAACTAGTTTTATTTAACAATATTTTTTTTATTAAACTTTTTTTATTGGTAAGATTTTAAATTTTAATTAAATCTTTTAAATATTTTATTTATCCTGTCTAACTTTTCTTATCAATTTTTTTAAAAAATAGAAGTGCCTTGTTGTCTATTCTCTTTGATTTGATTTGATGTTCTTCACATTGTTGATTTTGGCTTCAACGGAAATGTCCCATAAATGCGCCAAGAGAAAGCTGCATACAAGGGAAGTTCGCAATGCCCGACTGTTTTTGTGTTTTTATTCCGTCCAACGATGCCTAATGTAACAAAGCGCTGGGATGGTTACTTTTCAACGACTTGGAAGTCTCTCTGCAATTTCGTGGAAATTGATCAGCGGGTCCTCCTTGGTTGCCTCTGTTCCTTGGCTTCATTGACCATGTGACCAATACACCGGGAAACTTCCTAAGCTTGTCTGCCTTGTAAATGAAGTTTTTTCTTAGGGTAATATAATAGGTACGGAATATTCTTATAATTTTAAAAATTCTTAAATAATTACTTTTTAATTATCAAAAAATTCTATATAATTAAAATTAAAATTAATCAATTACTACTTATATAATAATTATATATAATAATACTTAATTAATTTATAATATTCATTTAAAAAGATCAAGTGTTTTTTCATTTGAATTTTTAAAAAATGCTAAAATTTTAAATTTTAAATTTGAGGCACAACAATTCACCCCTGAAATTTCGTAAATAAAGCCAATGCCCAATTTAAAGAAGCTTCCTGTTACGTCTTGGCTATACGCTCCAAATCCTAAAGGTGAAGTGCTCTTGTTATTAAGCTAGGATACAAATCACTTCATGTACCAATAATTTGAATGTTTGCATTAGCATTATTAAATAAAAGAAGGAATAACAAAAATGACTTACCAGGATTAGGTCTTGCCTCTCTTTCTCCCTCTACGAGTACAAGTGTTGGTTTTGCCGTTTATGTGCAAGTTGAGATCTAGGTATTATTTCTACGTTGGTCTCTCTTAAATTTTCGTTTTAGCTTCATGAATTCAGGGTTGCATAAGCTCTATATTCAGGAGAAAAAAGACAGCGAGTTCGTTGTTTATCTAGAGGATATTCAGACGGAAGACTTTGCTGCGATTCCTAGGGACGCACGAGGTAGATTTGTGACTGCTATTTCAGGTTTTTTCCCTGCCCTGTTTGACCTAGTTATTGCCGAAATTATATCTATAAGGGAAGCTCTTTCTTAGCTAAAAGACCAACAGCTTGCCAAGGTCATTGTGGAGTTGGATTGTTTGGCAGTTGTTCAATCAATATTAGCTCATTCGCTAAATCGATCTGAGATTAGAATTTTGACCCTTGATTGTTTATCATTCAAGCGACATTTCCTTCACTTGTCCTTTCAATGGACGCGTAGGATTGCCAATAAGGCGGTTCATGCTTTAGCTAGGGTAGTCTTATTACATGCAAACTCATATTACTGGACTGATCGTCCTTCTTGTTTAGTCTCCATTTTAAATTCAGATTGTTCAGCTTCTGTTATTGTTGAAGGGGAAAGGCTATTAGGTTCCGGATGTACGGGGTAAGCCTGTTGACTTGGGTTAATTTTCTTTGTCTTTCCTGTCTTTGTCTGTTTTTTTTGCGCTAATGTTGATTTTATTCTTAAAAAAACAAAAATGACTTACCATGTCAAAATTAATGGATTAAGATTAGGTTAATTAAGAGTAAATTTTAATTAATCAAAAAATTAAAAATAATGTATTGAAATAAATGTAATTTTATTATGATATTATCGAATTAAAAGGATTCGTTTTTGACAAGTTCAAAAAGGTCCGAAACAAAACAAGTGCGGCAATTGTCATGGCTCCCCAATTCCCAGTCCGATAAGGTCCCACGTCGTATCATCATCATCCATTGAATGGCAAGTAATGATGATCATCAGTAACAACTCTGCCTCTCGTTTATTACTTTTTCTTTCAAAATACCACTCACGACGTTGACCCTTTCTTTAGGTTCCTACCTCCTAGGAGTTGATAGTTGAAACGTGGGTCTGCGACTGATTCTGGGTTTGCAGGTTCACGTGCACTTCATGTGATCACAAAGACCACTGAGTATCCAGACTTCCTGTCTTGGTGATCTTCTCGTGCAGACAAATTCGGTTGTAATCAGCCTGCCATGTCCCTATCCAAGCAATAAGTCGAGGACACTTGGGCTAGGGGATAGAAAACTTGCTTAGCACTCAAGGTTTCTAGATTCAGAGAAAATCAAGTGGCCAATATTGCATTTGGACTTGATATTTTCTTGGCATGAAACTCCATCATAGTTTTTCCAAAATTCTCCTGTTAATATAGATTGCCTAGGCCTTTTTACCAGTTTCGATTGGATCAGTAGGTAGATTTTAGAATCAGAACTTCTATTTCGATTAACTAATTTTTACTTTATTACATTAAATCTTATCTATGCATATATTTATACAGAACCAACACAAATATGTGGACAAGATTAAGTGACACATGGTTAAAACATCATAACAAAAATAAAGTGCTCTAACCGGTAGAAACGGTACCCAAAATTCATTAAATTTGAAAATAATTCATTAATTTCGAATCAGATCTAGTCGAACATGTTCTTAATTGAACCTACTTTAGATATTGGTTGACTAAAAGTACATTTTTTACTTCAATGCCTACAATAAAATATAAAATAGATCATAACTTTTTCAAGTGTTCAAATTAAACTTTAATAGTTTCAAAACAAAATTAAGTGGATAAAAATTTTAATAGGATTAAATTTTTATCAGTTAAACGTTACGTCAATATTAAAAATATAAAATAATGCTGACATGATATTTAATAAGTAAAAAATTAACTCTATCAAATTTTCTATTCATTTTAAATTTATTTTAAACATTTTAAAAATATTAGGTTCGTATTAAAATTTAAGTTATATTTTATTATAAACTTCGAGGTTTAAAATATATTTGCCCAACCTCCTTCCTCTTGCACGGAGCAAGAAGTCTCAGTTGGATTAACATTATTACTGTTACCAATGAAGAGAAGGGTTATTGCCGTTTAGCCTCTGTTACAGCGCTGCCAGTTTCCGTATTCCGTTATCGTCTCTCTTTTACTAAAAACGGGAAGGTTGCGCGCTCCAAACCCGCTTTCCTTTTCCTGAGTTCTAATAGGACAATTATGAGGTCTCAGTGGTTGCTCCGTCGTCGTACAGAGCAAGATGAAAGCTGCACTCAAACCAGATTCCGTACACACAATCACTGTTCACTATCATAGCAAGAGATGGTAATGTCGTTTGGGATAACGACAATTTGAGGGTTGCTACTAGTGTTTATGAGTTCAAATTGGCACGTGTGAGGAGTGAACAGGTGATGGGCCTATACAAAATGTGTATTTATAAGGTGATTGTGACGAGACAATAACTTCAAATTATTGCTGTACGTTAATGTCCCTTTCCTGCCAAAGTTGGCCAGCGAAGACATTTCAACTCTATCAAGCGTCCAAATCTCATAACCAAAGCCTACTCTTACCAAACTTTGGCAACATCTTAAATTGTTCGAGTTGCAATTAGCTATGGCTGGACTATATTAAAACCCAAAATCAAAATTTTAAAATGATATTATTTTATAATAAATATTAACTTATTAAAATAGTTAGGATTAATTTTTAAAATTTTGATAGATATATTAAATAAATAAATTAGATCAAATTAAGATTATCATTTCTATCAACAAACAACAACATTTAGTAGAAATTTCATGGAGTCTTAAAATTTGGAGGGATACAGTAATATGTAATCTTATCTTTAATTAATAAAGAAGTTGTTTCTATTTCTAATTATAATAAAAATATAAAATTTTAAAAAGAATCATCGAATAGAATTAGAAATAGAATAAACCTTTTTATAAATGTAAACACCAAAGAATTTTATCATATTTATTAAATAAGGACATGTTAAAAAATTAATTTCCATAAAAAATAAAAAATGTCACTTTTTATGAGACAGGTGAACACTATTCTTAAAATGATATTCTAACTCTATATCAATTAAATTTATTCACACATTTACGTGGACCGTGAGAGATCAGAAAAGAGTTATACTCACACAATGTACTTTGTTTAAGTGAGTGTTAGAAATGACACGTGTAATTTGAACAGAGACAATTCCAAGTTCTTTGCTCCAATCTTCCCCCTATTGAATCAGTGTTGGGGAACAGAGAGACAAGGATACTTGGACCCTACATTGGCTTCTTTTCATGAAACAACAAAAGTATTTGAAATGAGATAAGAAAATAAGAAAAGTAAGGAGGGACAGGAGGTAGGGGGACCATATTCAAAGGGACAGGAGATAGGGGGACCATATTCAATCTTTTCATATTTCTGCTGATCCGATAAGCTTGAAAATATTTAATATTAGTAGTCTTTTAAGAATTAAATTGACCATTTTGAAAAAGACAAAAGATTAATATTTTAAAAATTGAACTAAATTTTAAATCTATAAGATGAAAAATTTGGAACTTAAAAAGTTTAATTAAAATTAAATAATCATAAAATTAGTATACAGTAAAATTGAATGAATTAAAAATAAGATTAAAAACGAGAACTTTTTCAATTAAATAATAAATAAAAATGGCAACGAAAACAAAATTTCAATACAAATTTTCCTAAAACACGTCTAATAATACGCAGCCTTATCCCTGACTAGTAAAGAGGTTGTCTGAAAAAAATATTAAATGAAAATCAATTCATTTCCTATAATTTATAAAACAATTATTTTTCAAAAACTAATAATTTAATTAATAAATGATTAATTTTTAATAACAAAAGTTGATTTAATTTAGATTAAATAGTTTATTCGATATTTTCACACTATTTATATTTTTAGTTGAAATACTTCGATCATTTCCAATATAACATCTTCTTGATTTGAACAATTTATGTTTTGATAATTTAAATCCTTTTTATTATTTTTTAAAAAATAATTAATTATATGTGTATCATAAATTATTATAAAATATTTAACTCATTACCTTGCAAAAGATTTTGTGGATCATAATATCTGCCGTTTCTAAGAGAACTAATATCTTTAATTTTTAGAATTAAAGAACTTTTGGATCATATTGGGCCAACCCATCTCCTGTTATGTCAAGAACAACAAACCGGAACTTCATATTTTCTCGGCCTAGTCCATTTTAACTAAAGTTTAAGGATGACCCAAAACGGCAAATCGAGGTTTATATGCTCTAAAGGCCTTGTTTCCCATGAAAATACTTCTACTCGTAACTTAACCGTCGAGCTCGAAACTTGAATTTAACCAATTAAGCCAATTTAACTTTAAAACTTTTGAATGTTTTAATTTTTAATTTAATTTTAAAATTTTTGATTTGTGTACTTTAATAATAACTCTTATTATTGAAACCAGATTAATTAATTAATTAATAAGTTCTTATAAACTGAAACAAATTAAATGATTTTATTTAACTGTTTCTTTTTTAATTAAATTTTAAATTCTCTTATAGGTAATAAAAACTCTTTTAATCATATTTTAAATTACTTAATTTTATTCAATTTTTAGTCAATTTTATAATGTCTAATACCAATTGAACGTTTTATGCTTAAACCTCTTGTTTTATCGATTTAACTTCTTGTCCGATTTTTTGAAAACATTTATCTCAACTTTTAAGTTTTAGTTTTTATATAACTAATATTAAAATGTTCAATTTTAAATTTTAAAAATTTTTGATTAAGTAACTAACTTTTAAAATTTTAATAATTTAAAAGTGTTAGTGTCGTAGATAGTAGATATATGTCAAATTATTTATAAAAAATTAATTAAATTTTTAAATTTTTAAAAGTTTTAAAATTTTGAATACTAATTTGTTTTGAATATATTATCCTTTTTTTATACAAATATGTTCCATTTCGTTTTTTTCATAACTTGACAGGACATAGCCGTATTGACTTTTGTTAAACTTGGCCTTTTGAGTACAAAAGCACACAGAAACAGAAGCCATATGCTGTTTGCGAGAATTCAGCGGCAATTAGTACTTCGGTTTCTTAAATCAGTTAAACTCAGAGAGGACCTATTTGGATCACATTTCTGCTTTTTATTTTAATATTATCTTATAATACTAATAAGTAAAATAATTAAATTCTTTATATAAATTAATATTACATATTATAAATTGATTTATTTTTTAATATAGGCAATAATATGTGAATATAATAAATTGATAAAGTATCTAAAATTTGTATTTATTAACAATAAAAATGAGTCAAGTTAATTATTAATATTAATTGTAAATAAATTCAAATATATTTTGATAAATAAAATTATTTACTTATTAATTATTTATCATAAAATTATTAATATTAATAATAATAAATATTGTCTAAAAATTAAATTAAATAAATTACAGAATTAATTCATAAAATTAATATATATCTAACTTTTAATTTAATATTTTATTATTGGTAATAATAATAAATATATCTACTTATAATATTAACAGCACCAAACCTCAAGGCATCAGCTCTCCAATTTTGGTATACAATTATGTTACGATCCAATATGTCACTAGACACTAATTCAGCATTTAACTATGTTAAGATATATAGTATGTATATTTTTATTTAGTTTTGACATCTTATTTATTAATTGGACATATAAGATATTAATTGGATGATGACTTTGATTCAAAAAGTTATTAGTGATAATCTTCTAGTTGTGATAGAGTCCTATGCTTAATTAATGTATATCTTGACAAGAAGTACGATGGATTACGTAAGTGTTGTAAACTGGTGTATTGCTGAAATTTCAGGGTTGTGGAAAAAGTTTTTTATATATGGACAGATAACGTTAAACTGCAGAAAATTATGAGATAGGAGGAGATTGAACATGTGTGACTGGTCACAGGTGCTTGAGTAAATCACATTATAGTAGAGTGCAAAACATTCAAGGGCAGTGGTAGATTGGGTATATGTGATTTCTTGGTTGCATCATTCTTCATTAGTTGTGCGTGATTTCTTTGTTAAATTATTTTTGGTTTGATGTGTGTATCTTCTTGGTCAAATCATGTTTGGTTAGCAGCATATGGTGAGCATGTACAACTCCATCTTGAGCAGCAACGAGTATTAATTGATTTCCTTATGAGCTGCGTATACTTTGGTTGGTAAATGCATTATCAGTGCAACAGTGGCTTCATGTTATTGTTTATGTGAATCAACTTAGTATTTTCTTTAATTCTCCAACGTAGATTGGAACATGGAAGCTGAATTTATCGGAAAGTCGTTCCTTCCTATTTTAAGTGTATTTAGTTTTTTGTTATTTATCATTCTAGTCACTTTAGTTATTCGTTTATTGTTCATTCGATAAAAGATTGATTGAGAAAATTTTCTGTTGATATTAGTACGAGGCAGCCGTACTATTGGTTGTTAAATTTTTTCACAAGAAGTGACGTTGAGAGATAGTGCCAAAGATTGAGTGGTGTTGCCTCAGTAAAATCTTAGGCGAATCTATTGTACTTCGATGAAAATATTAAGCTGGATGAGGACCCGCAGACGTAAGCAAGATGTGCCGATCCGCGTTACTAAATTTCTAATATTATTTGTTATTTTTTAATTATTTTTGTTTTTGTTTATGCTATAGTTGAACACGGTAAAGGCTGTGTTTGGAGGATAGCTGATCAGCCAAAATTTGGCTAATTCACCAAAAATTAGCTGTTTGACTTAGTCAAAATACTATCAAACTTGTTTGGTAATAAATACGAAAATACCCACATTTTCACCTCTGTTTTCTCTGTACTCTTCCAATCTAGAACAGTTGGCTATCGTTTTCTCTCTACTGTTCCGATCTTCCTCGTTTGGTTTTAGTGAGAAGCTGCGTAGATCTGTGTTAATGGTGTCTCCAACGGTGTTCCCCTCTCCTCGTTTGGCATGGTTCTTATCTTTGACAGTGACATCTTTGATGGCATCACCTGAAAGATACCATCATTAATGTCTCTAATGGGACCTGAAAGACGCTTGGAATCCAATGGACCTCCATCTGTGGATGCCGACTTCCCACAGTCGATAGTGTTTCCATCAAGCGAACATAGGCTGAAGAAAACAGCCGTTGATAAAATTCAGTGTGTAGGGTTACACATTTATGCTTATATAGGATGGGCCCATTTCAATGAGCTTAGAACTATGGGTTGGTATTTGAACTAGTATTCGAACTTAATTTTGACCCATTTAAATGAGTCGATAAAACCTCATTCGGTTGTAAAATAATTCAAGATAATAGGGTTAAAAATCATTTAGATCTATATGGGTTAATATTTGGATTTAAAATGAATTTTAATAATAGGCTTAAATGTCTTGATGAGTAAAATATAAGTTAAGACTTGCAAATCAAATTAATAAATTTATTTATTTAGAAATAAGTTTTTAAATTCATTGAAAATATGAATGAATTTTAATAATATTTAAAAACAATGTTTAAATTGAATTATAAATTTAAAATTGATGAGTTTAATCTTAATTAAAATAAGTTAATAAGTTTAATAATAATAAATTAGAAATAAGTTCATAATTAAATTAAATTAATTAAATCCAATATTGGGTTTAATGATTCAAAAGAAATCATTTTTTCATGCTCTTTCAAATATTTTTGCTTTAATCATATGCTCATATTATCGAAAACATTTCAACTTATTATTATAGGTGAAAAGGCTCACATAATTATTTTTCAATAAGAAGATTTCTGAATGATGTGTAAAAACTAGAAACGAAAACTAACTAATCTTCAAATTTAAAAGATTATTGTTTATATTGGATTTGAACGTTCAACTACTTCCTTACCACTTACCAATTATTAATGGATAACACTAATTTTTGTAAAATTTAATATGTAAAATATAAATTCTTATAAGAATATTCATTGAAATATTAAAATATAAAATATTTATATTCTTATATTTTTTTAAAGTCATGTCCTTATAAGTCATTTTACACTTAAACAGTTAATATTAAACTGCTAATTTTACTAAACATCTTTAATAAATAGCTAATGCAATCCGTTGGTCAAACCAATTGATATAATTAACTATCAGCTAACCGCTGATTAAATCAGCTATCAGCTAATTGCCAAAAAAGACCAAAATTAGAAAGTTTGCGAAACTACTTCTCGAAATCTTCAAACTCAAATTCTGGCCAAAATCTAACACTCAACGATAAGAAATTATTAGTTAATCATCACTACGTGCAAATTTGTTTGTACGATCAAAACTCTAATTCATGCATAAAACTCTTGAACTAGAGTTATTGATATACGCATTCCTATCTATATAAAAATCCTCAGCCTTAACCAGATCTTAACATATAAAGCTTCGACCTTCAGCTTCGGTGACTCACCATTGCGTGATTTCGTCAAACAATACGGATACGTTCGAAGGCCATGTCCAAGCAATCTGCTTCAATCTAATTTCGGTCTTAGACTCGCTGATCAGCTTGGTGTTGAAACAATTTCAAATACGATCACTCGCTGCGTTTCTCGCGATATTACGCGTATTTCTGGAAAACCTTGACGAACCTCACACATGTGTCCTTAACGTGGAAGTTCACACGTAGAGTTAACCGGATATGAAATGAGTATCGCTGGAGGCAAATGACTATGGTCTTACCGAAAGCAAAATAGGGTTTTATAGTGGCAATCATGGGGATGGAGAATCTTTTAATGGGGTTTCTCGAATGTGGGCTCATTCTTTTTTGCCGGAAAGTGGGAATTTTCATATTCCAGTCTCTTAGAGGTAGGCCGTTGATTAGAAAGTGGAGAAGTCAGTCGTCGCCGTTGATTAGAAAGTGGAGAAGTCAGTCGTCGCCGTCGATATGGATCAAACTTGAGTTTAGAAAACGGTTTTAAATCCGTCCAAAAACCGATGAATAAAAACCGAATTGGTAAAAAAATTTTAACGGTGTAACTGTTTTGTCCGATATTTAATTTTTTTTGGTTTGGTTTATTTTAGTAATTTTGTATGGTAAAAATTAATCAATTTATTATTTAATTGATTAATGATTGTAAATTAATAATTTTTTTATAAATTAAAATTAATTAATTAATTTTTATTTAATAATATATTTTTAACTAAATTTTAAAATAATCGCTTTAAATTATATTTAAATTCTTTAATTTTATATAATCCGAATTTACAGCGATTTAATATCGGTTGAATTTTTTTCCTACCGGTTTAAATTGATGATGCTTTTAAAATATTGTAAAAAAACATTTTTATTTTGGTTCATAAATTTTAAATATTTTTAAATAAAAAATGATATCAAAAAATTGCAGTGGTATAGTAGCTTCGCAAAAATTTTCGATTGACCGCAGTCGTTTCTAGCACAATAAAAAACTAGAAAAATTAAAAACACAACCCATGAAAGAATTTCACACTCAATAACACGACACGACCGACTCATGTTAACCTCAACAAAGAATTTTTCACAACAATCTTTTACGAACAAAAATTTGACATAAATAAGAACACTTGAGAAAGAACATCAAAGCAACTCCCCTATAAATTCAGTTCCACCGAAACAGGTTTGAAAATTGTCACCACAAATTATGGGTTGATTCATGCAAATTTCAGTATTAATTCACAACTGCAAGATAGAAATGGCAAGTATAACAACCCACTCAAAGATGTTGCACCAACAAAAAAATCAGTCAACAATTATCATTCACCTGCAACAAACCCAGACAAGACAATGACCAAACCAACACAAGACAAGGAAGAAATCGCGCAACAAACATCACAAAACCTGCAGTTCACTAACACTCTCCTTCAGCTTACGACGGCACCACTCGAGCTATCTTACAATATCCATATCACACCAATCAATCAATGTCAAAACTCCAACAAAATCACCCCACTACACTAAGTTGTCTTCACACAATTAATTAATAAAAATTGCAGCATCAAGATAGAATAAGCATCAACGTGAAGTTAGCTTAGCAACTCTTTCATCCAATTGACAACCAATATCAAACAGTTCACGGTCGTTAGTACATCCATAGCGCAATGAACAAGAAACCGAGCAATAACCAGAACACTCACGTAGGGAGTCCAAACGCAAGCCAGGAGTCCTAACCTGGAGTCACACACGCAAGGTGATTTGCACCAATCTCATGATGTCTTCCGAATGCACAAGTCATTCATACATTATCCTTTTCAAGATAGGCTTCTTTCGCGCTTAAACAATTATCAACAAATTTAATTCAAATGATAAGCATCATTTTGTTACATTCAATCTTAATTTAGATTTTAAGACTCACATTATCTTTAAGAGCCAATAATTAAAAATGTTAAAATTAAATTATAAGATATATAAAAATTTTACAAATAGTTTTCATTTTAATGACATGAAAAATATAATTATTATTTTGTTAACATACCTAAAAATTTATAACTTATATACATCGAATAAGTTATTTAATAATAATTGAATTATTCAAAACTAAATATTAGTTCATTTAAAATTAATAATCAAATTATCACATCTACATGAATATAGACTTTGACTACGTGATGGTACAGGGATAACAATGAGCTGGTCTATAGATTTAAATTTAGGTGATTTTAATGGACTAAATCAGGTTCAAGTTGATATGATACCTTTTTTTTTTTAACAAAACGACATTATTTTGTGTAGAAGAGTTAAGGCTCGGACAGGCTTAAGCTTGGGCAAACTAGGCTTAACTCAATTAAAAAAATTATTTTACACTTTTAATTTTAAAATGTTATTTTAAAAAATTAGCGAGGTCGAAATATAGACCAACCCATTATCATCCCTAAATCATTATGCTAGTGCCTTTTATGATTATTATAATTAATTTTTTAAACTTAAAATGCAGAAGAATAATTTAAATAATTAAATCATCAAAATAATGATTCTTAAACCTTTTTACGATAATTTGGAAAAAAAAAGGACTATACAGTATAATTGATATTTATATCCATCCATAATGATTAATGAATGGCCAACGACACGTCGCTATCGATTGGTTGGACTTATAATTAAGTTACCGACCGAGTGTCCAAAACTAACTAACGTTCGGTACCTCTCTGTGTCTCTTCACGCTGGTCGTCTTTCTTTACCCTTATGGACCCCGACGGCATACGTAACAAGTTTCATTGTTAACACTCAAAATGGGTAAACTAGCTCTTGTGAACAGTTGAATTCATCGAACAAAGTCAAACCCTTCAAAATATGTACCAACACACGAGACTGCTTGCTTTACCAATAATCTACTAATTTAAGAAGTCAGTAAATATGAGTGTTAGCCAAAGTTGCTCTTTTGTAGCCTTAAGGTTAAATATTTAAGTTATAGAAATTACTTTTTTGTAAAAATTCATGGATAACAGTTGCTTTTCTGTAACCTTATAGTCACGTGTTCAAGTTACATAAATTACTTCTTTGTAAAGATTGCACTTTTGTAACCTTAAAATCACGTGTTCACGTAAATAATTTCTTTGTAAAAATATAAAAGAAAAATTGTGTATATTATAACCTTTCCTAAATTCCCGTAAAGTGGAGAATCTCGTTTATTGGGTATGTTAAAATTTGACTTTTCAGTAAATACGAGTAGTTGTACAAGAATCGCAACTTGTTTAAAGAAATATAAAAAAATATAAAGTGAGAAAATATTAAGATAAAAAAGGGTTAAAAAATATAGGTTTTTATGACTATAATATTTTTTTAGTTTAGTTTTTATAATTTAAAAATTATTTCCATTGAATTTTTGTTAAACGATAATGATAACACAAACCTAACGTAAACATAAAATGTAACCAATTAAATGTTATTGATATAACAACCCAAATTAACTCTTAAATATAACTTAAATTAAATAAAAGAAAGAAATAATAATTTATTATAATTATTTTAAATTATTTATTGGCATAGTTGCATAAGAGATTTATTCAGGTCATTTGAAATAAAACATCAATAGAAATAGATATATGCTAAAATAAAAGAGAGATTTAATCAATGGATATCAATAATTATAATTATAAATATTATTTAAAACAAGTTTATACTTAATAATAAGTCATTAGATCGCAATTTTATATTGAACGAGGAGGGCTTTGACGGGGTAGATTGTAAATTAATACAGATTTTCAGGTTAAATGGGTGAACTCAAATGTTGAACATATACAGTCCTCCCTTCGTAGTCGTTCAGTAACTTAAAAACTCTTATGGATGGATTGATTACTTATTTCCGTTAAAGGTAAAACAGAGAGAATACGTAACATACCTAAAACAATGAAGCATGAGAGTACCACATACCAGCTGAACAGTTTTAAAAACACTGTTCATACGATAAAAGACGGAGTTAAACTCCACTGCCTTTAAAACAACAGATTGGTTATGTGGAGCGTTTAAGAAGACAACATGTTCGTGCAGTTGCTGTCTGAACTTACTTTTCAGACAAAATGGTCCCCGCTACTAAGTTGTTTGTTTTTTAAATTGGACTTTAGTGCTTAAATTGGATTAGCTTTTATTAGTAGAGCTTTTTTAGAAGTGGGTTGATTATTTAGCTGTTATTTAAAAAAGGATTTTTTTGGAAAAGGTTCATACAATAGTCTGTTTAGTAACATAAATATAAAAGTGTTTTTAATTTTAACTGTATTTTATTTTGTAATAAAAATTATTTATACATATAAATATTATTTAAAATATATTAAACAATATGCAAAGCACAATAAATTAATTATTATATGATTTTAAACCATATGAAACATAAATGCAAATATATCTAACCAAATCTTTTATATAGATTATAATATAAGTAAAACTAATATAAAAGTAAATATTAAAATATATAAAAAAAAGTTAAATAATATTATATAAATTTGAAGATGTGTTTGTGGATATTATGTGTAAAACATAAGGACAAAAGATGCCAAAAATAGGTTCATTAATTGACGTGAAAAATTAATATAAAAAAAGTAATTTTTTTAGAAGCTCCAAATTTGAACTTTTTAAAAAATTGTATTTTAACTATCAAAAAAGTTATATCTACTAAAAAAGTAATTTTTCAACAATTCAACCAAGCAAGAACTTAGACTTATCCTTAAAAATTGAATCTTCTTAAAGCTTAATTAAATAAATTAAAGCCTTTAATTTAAATTAGAATATCCTGAATTTAAATCACTTACTATATATACGTAAGAGGCCCACTACACATCGGGGAGTGTGGCAGTAAAGGGACCAGTCTCCAAGCACCTTTCCCTCACTCGTGTCCCTTTATCACCACTGCACACGCACTTGTAAAAGGCTTTGGACTGATGATGAAACGTACCACTTCTAAATTTACCTATTATTTGTATATAGCCCATTATCCCGAAACGACATTTTTATTTGCAGGAAATGATAACGAGGAAAAGGGTGACCTTTATCATTGCTGAGTAGACATTGGAGACCGCGCACCTGACCTGAGTAATCCTAAAAGAGTTGACAAATTGGGATGATAATGCTATGCACGTGTCAGAAGATGAGAAGCTGCACGTGTCCATCAGTCCTGTTTCTTGAATAATATTTCACAAAGTCAAATATTATTAAAAAACTATTTTTGGTGTGCTTGAAAAAGGTCTTTCTTTCAGTAGAGAAGGTGGCAGTGTAAGCGGAGGTTTAGAGGTTGACAGATTGTCTGGCGTTGGAGGATATGGCTCGAAAAAGGGTTTGTAAACCAAAAGAACCACTTAAACAATGATTTTGATTCAGACAATATAAAACAAGTCGAACCAAGGTATCGGTAAGCATCAGATAAGATACAAACTATCGTGACTGAGATCATACACCCACAAGGTTTTGACTTTCTTACAAAGAAGGATTGGTTGGCGGATATTGGGAAAGAAGATTGCGTATGGAGTCAAGAAAGAATATCTTGGTTATCATTTTAAGTCGTTCCTGGAAGACAAAAAGAAGTTAGTAAATCATGCAGGATCTGCAACTGTTAGTTAATATATATGTTTTCTTGTGGAGACGCCATCACGCACCCAATATCGAAACTCAACTCGTCAAGAGCAAGACGTCAACGGCCTGCCATATGCATTTGTCGTATAGACAGTCACTAACACCAGAAATTCCCCTGAGACCATGCTCAGATACAGCTTGATATTATTTCTCTTCCGATAACTAGCTAGGAACCAGTTTGTTATGGCTTACGCCTTGCTTATTTATTATATTCACTTGTATATGTATGCGTTTGTCCTCTGCGAAATAGCCTTAACTCACGATCTATCTCTTCAAGGGCCATTTGTCGTGATCTGTCTTGGAATATTGCTTTACAACTGCATAATGCAGTGAATAAAATTATATGAATTGCCTTTATATTCAAAAATTGTTATGTCGGTTTTGATCAATAACGATATTTAATAGTAATTACAATTAAATAAGGTTCGAATCACGAAACATGCTCTTTAAAATTACAAAAAGGTGACATATTTGAATCTCATTTTGGACTTACAACTAGAGATTGTTGGCTTACTTTAATATTTTATTATGGTCACATATTGTTATATTAATTTGGATATTTATTTCTGTTGTTTATAGATATTGGTTATGTTATCCAAGCAGGAGGATGATAGAATTTTATTATTAATTTTGTGGACTAGCATAATAGACAATAAACATAATTTTGTACAAACCCTTATTAATTAGATGTTAATGATACTTCTTTCAAACGTGTCATTGGGCCTGTGTTCATGGGCTTGCTATGATGAGTAGGCTTGACCCATATTTTGCAGTGCACATGAGGTTCTACTGTTAGTTGACCTTAAATACAGTCGCCTCATTGAAAACTGTACGAGTTTCTAATAAGAATTTGGAATAGCATTAGTCAATCCTTTGCGTCTTTGTTACTTCATTTCGCAGAAAACAACAATAGATTCAATTATTTCTTAATTTTTAGGTACGTGTACATCTAATTATTAAATCTAGCATGTTGCAATTATATGGTTAATGTAGTTGTATTAATTAATTAAGAAATTAATCTGTAATTTTGAATTGATTATTCTTCATAATCAGGTCATATAAATAAAATTTTATGTATTTAACGATGATAATAATAAATGGCGATAATTAGGTCATATGATTATCACCTGTATTCTTGCCATAATAAACCCTATTCGAAACATCATTCTCAATCCACGAGTTTCGAAAGTTGATATAGTTGTATCTAACATGCATGGATTTGCAAAGCTTCTCACGATATATACAACTTATGACCATTATCCCTCGTTATTGAAATATAGGTCTGTATGAACTATTCTAAGTTCGAAAGTACTACAAGAAAAGAAAAGGAATGAGATAGGAAGAAACTTAGTAAAGGAATTAATAAACAATACAGTCGATGTCTTAGTGGTCGTATCCAAACTACAAGGTGATTTCATTAGCTGTTAGCACATATGATACTTCGCTAGACGACTAGTTTATGCACAAAACTAGCCAACCTTATTCCAAGAACATGCGCTGATTATGCTCCTAGTATCTTATTTGCTATTATCAAAATATGCGGTTATTAACCAAAGTGCATTCATTAAGGATAGGAGAATTGGGGATAACATCTTGTTAGCTCAAGAAATTTTCAAAAACTACCACCTTTCTAATGGTCAAAAGAGATGTGCCCTTAAAATTGATCTCCAAAAAGCTTATGATTCCATCCATTGGGATTTCCTCATCACTTCCTTAGCAGCTCTAGGCCTTCCTCCGACGTTCATAACTTGGATCCAAGAGTGCATCTCCTCCCCTTCGTATGCCCTTTTGATCAATGGATCACCATCCAAATTCTTCAAAGGAAAATCTGGGCTTAGACAAGGGGACCCTTTATCCCCTTACCTCTTCATTATTTGTATGGAAGTTTTTTCCCGCAGCTTGAATGACCATATAGTTAAAAATCCTTCTTTCAAATACCACTGGAGATGTAAAGAGCTTAAACTCTCCCATCTCCTATTTGCGGATGATCTTTTGTTGTTTTGTCATGCCGACATAGGTTCTATTCTAGTTTTGCTCAA
>JAOQMR010000009.1:22279334-22304222 GCA_027563865.1 Erythroxylum pelleterianum | reverse complement strand
ATTCAAACTAGAAAATCGAGACTATTTTAAAATTATTTATATTTTAAAATTTTCAAAAAAATTAATAAAGACTTTTTTATTTCTGTTAAAAATAATAATTATACTCGTTTATAATTAAATCGATAAATTAAATATTTAATATAATTTATATAATTTATTAATTTAATTTAAATTTATATTTTTTAAAATTTTAATTAACACAGTATCTTTTACTAAAAATTTAAATTTTCGACCGCTAATAAGAAAACACATCATTCCTTAAAAACTCGCCGGCACGACGTAACTTCGCAGCAAACACTAGAATCATGATCAGTGGAAGGATCTGCATCACTGTCGTGTGATCATCCTATGGGCCCACATAGGATCCTAAGGCCTACACATATCAGAGTCTTCCTTGTTCCCAAATGTGCCCATAAGCCCAGCAGCCTTGTTTTTTGCTCTTGCATTTCCAGGAATTATTCTGTACTGCGCGCCCACTTGCTGTTTCCCTGGGCCTGCACCACTCGTGGTGGGACCGTTGGAAGTCTAAGGAATCTGTTTAAAGTGGTTTGCTGTGCACGGTCCCATCGTACCCACTGTTGGATTTGACTAAAAAAACAAATGTTCCTGTGGACCCGTATCCGGCATTACATGTGAATCACACTCGTCCGGTGGGGCTCGTCGTGTATGGGTTTAGTGAGACCCGAGGTCCGACTTGAATCGGCGGTACAACCCGAATATCAGAAATGGTAACGGGTGGGGGGCGGATTTCAGTCAGATTTAAAGTTTAAGTTTAAGATATCTTAAAATAGTGTAATTTTAATTAAAAATTTTCAAATTAAAATATTTTAATTATATATTTTTAAACTTCACAAATAAAATAATCTTATTTTAATTGAAATTTATTTTGATAATTTAAAATTAAATTAGATTGTATCAAACAAAAATTGTCATAATAAGTATAACTCATAGATTGTTGGTCCATCCCAAAAAAAAGAGAACAAATATTATTTTCTCAAAAGCAAAATTGAACTATTTTTATTAAAAATAGTAGTTCGAAGTGATTATAAGTGCTTTATATCGCGGGTTCATGTTTCATGAGACTTTTAAAAGATGGTTTAATCGTAAAAATTTTAAGATAACCAATTTTTTATTTTGATTTTTAACTTTTTGATTTAATTTATTTTAATTGCTATTTAATTTATTAATTAATAAGCTAATTTTTTATTAATTAATGACTTCTTATAAATAAAAATAAATCAACTAATTTTTATTTATCAATCTCTTTTTGAATTAAATTTCAAAATTTTCAATAGGTAAAGATAATCTCTTTTAATCATATTTTAAATTTTTAAATTTTATTCAATTTTTAACCGACGATCTATTACCGCTGAACCTTTTAAATTTTAAATATTTTGTTTTATCAGCTTAATCCTAGTTTGATTTTTAAAATATTGGATATCATTAGTGGATGGGGATGAATTTTATTATTGTTTTGTTTAATAATTTGATTAATGTATAGTGTGTTTATGCGCCAATAAGTGGGCATTCCAAATCTCCATGAAATAGATTCTGTAATCTTAAGTGCAATAAAGATAGATAACTTGTGAATTTGATTGTTACTTTTTGACTTAAGCTGAAGTATAATATAAAACTCTAGCCATGATTGGGTTAATGCGATGGACTTTGCACCGGAATTGAAATCTTGTTATCAAAACAATATTTTTTTATACATTTTAGATTGATTTACAAATAAAAAATATATATATCACCTTTCTCCAGCTTATTACCGATAGTTTGCTCAAGATTTCAAACTCAACGGTGGCAACTAAACATGAAGGTTGCACTCGTTGCGGGACTTAACTTAACAAAAAATTCTATATTTTAAAAAAAAGTAAATTACTATACAATAAAAAAAACTTTGTTTTTTCTCAAATTTAAGTTAAAAAAACAAATTGAAACAAAATATGTTTGATATTTATGAGAATTTTTTGAATAAAAGTAATGGATTCGGGCCCATAACTATAGGTTCCAATGTACGAGATCTTGTAGCACTTACCAATAAGGCCCCATTGATTATTATTACACCGAAGAAATCAATTATAAACACTAAATATTATTAGATCTGCTCTTCATAGATAAACTTGAGATTTGCGATCCCAAGTAAGATCGATTCAGGATCACACCAACATAATTAGAAGTGTCCCTTGTTTCAAAGAGAGGAGGACAGGTTATTCACATTTCAGTTGATGGTCAGAGACGAATTGAAAGTTAAGCAGTGAAAATTTTAAAGATTCCCCTAGGGTGAGCCGACAACTCACAAGCAGTAGCTTGGTTAAGGAAATCCACCAGATCCGTCACAAAAGCGAGTCTTCACAGGAGAATTGTCATTGCTTATGGACCTAAATATATATTTTTTTTGTAAATCAATCTAAAATATATAAAATATTATTTTGCTAACGAGATTTCAATTCCACTACAAAGTCCATCGCATTAACCCAATCATGGCTAGAGTATTGTATTATACTCAGCTTAAGTCAAAAAGTAACAATCAAACTCACAAGTTATCCATCTTTATTGCACTTAAGATTACAGAATCCATTTCATGGAGATTTGGAATGCCCACTTATTAGGGCATAAACACACTCTAATCTCCTCTTGGCCTTTTTTGGACGACATCACTATCCGTGGAGATTTCAAATGGAACAAAAGTCAACTTTTGTGTTGCGAGGCCTTTTCTTTCCTAAGACCTTTAAGTGAAATAAGAATGTTAATGGGTCAATTTAAGTCATTATTTGTAATTTATTAATTAATCACATAATGTTTATTAATTAATAAATTTTTACAAATCAAAATAAATCAATTAATTTTTATTTAACAATTTTTACAATTAAACTTTAAATATTTCTATGGACGAGAATAATTTGTTTTAATCATATTTTAAATTCTTTAATTTTATCCAATTTTTAGCTGATTTTACAATAATCTAATACTGATTGAATTTTTAAAATTTTAAGCCTTTTATTTTACTGATTTAACTTTTGTTTTAAAATATTATTTTTTTGAAAAATTAAGCCGAACCGGTTAGGGACGGACTTCCATTGCCAAGCTTTGATATGAACAAGAGGCCTCCTGTTTCGAATTGAAATCGATGATATGTGAAGTATAGGTTTCTAATATAACACAATTTTCGGGCCTATTGTAAATGTACGGGTTAGGATGTCGAAGTAGACTACACTCTTAGGCCTGTAAAAATTAAGTGCTGGGTGTGCTGATTCCGATTGGCATCTAATATAGAAGTCAACTTAGCCCCTTAAATTGAAGCCTTTTAATGAATTTGCACGTTTAATGAATCCCAGAAAAACCCAATTTATAAATCAACATTAGGATAATGGATTTATACATGACAATGAATCAATGATCCATGCTCGAACACGAGCCCAATGAGCTCAAAGTTTAAAAATTAAAAGAAAAAAACTCGAACTCTGTATTAGAGTATTCAATATTGGCTAAACATGAAAATATTAAAGAATTTATAAGTGATAAGTGTCAACTATTCAAATGACTATTTTTAATCTTGTTAATATGCTCTGCACTCTACCATATTAAAAATTCTAATATAGTCTTAGAATAGGTTTAGTCCGGATTATTAATTTCCTAGTTGTCTGTCTAGATGTCTAGTCCTAGCGGCCCAGTTCGATTACCATTGTGTTTATTTCAAGTGACAACTGGGTGTCCAATTCCACTTGCACTTGAGGGGGAGTGTTAGAGTATCCCATATTGATTAAACATGAAAATGTTAAAAGGTTTATAAGTAAAAAATGTCATTTTGACAATAATTGATCTAAGCCCAATTCTTATTAATGAGCTCTACACTTTACCTATATTAAAAATTCTAATACCTTGTCCACCGGTCGGTCAATTAGAGCATAATTTGTTAACTTCAGGTCGGTGAATCAAATTAAGCAAATTGGGTTAAGCTTTTTTGCCATCTTTAAGTGGATTTGTTCATCTTTAAATCAATTTTGACCAAACTAAAGCTTAATGACTTTGAATTAATAATCACATGACTTTTGAATTACTAGACTAACAAACTCTACAAATTAGAGTACGACCATCGCCTGAGAGAGCAAAATTAAAGATTTTACCAAAACATGCCAGAGAATTCAAAAAGTGTATTATATAGCAATGAGAAGAATCAACATTACCGTCTTTTCTTCATTCTTTCCACTCGTATGGAGCTCGATCAACAACTAAATAGTCTTCTCTAATGTCCTTCACTACTCGAATTTCATCATCAAGGTACACAGTCTCGAACCTATACAGTTTAAATAAGAACACAACCACACCACTCAATCTAGTAGAACCATATGCACAAGAACTCATCAATGGTTTGAAGAACACTCACCAACCCTGCCCAAACGGTGGCAATGGGATCTCCCAGTTGTTGCCTCGCAAAACCGCGCTTGTAAATCTGAGAAAGCTTGATGTTTAAAAAACAAGAAATGCTTTAAGTTGAGTGAATAAAAAGAGGCATAAGGGTAGACCTGAAATTAACTCTCTGGGAAGTGGCAATCTCAATAGTTGATCGTACGAAGAATACACCGTGAGGAGGGAATGTGATAACATTGTTAAGAGTCTTGTTCTCAACGTCTATGACCTGCAAAACGTCGCCGGCTTTGGTACCGAACAGTGGCGCCTTCTCTACGATGAAGAGCTGCTCTTTTTCGGTGGTCCAGAGTAAGCGCCACGTGGCGGACAACGAGGGGTCGGTGGTGACGGTGCCCTTTCCAAGTTCGGCCAATTCGTCAATGGCTCGGATGATTGAGGCTCGCTTGATGGGATCTTTCTGGGTCTTGAGTCCTCGGTGTTGGTCGGAGATGAGGGTGAGGAGGTTTTGCTTGGCGGACTGTGATTGGGCTGCTATGGACGAGCAACTGACCGCAGCAGAGGAGTGTATGGTTCGAGCTTTTAAGGGAATTGAACAGATGAGGCATGTAGCCATGGTTGAGCTTGAGGCCCTGAAGCAGAAATATCTTTTTTTCTTTTTATTTCAACATATAACAGTTGCAGATAATTAGGCTTTTATGGTTTAAGAAAATAAAACAAAACAATTAAAAGGACTTTAAATTTTTTAAAATATTAAAATATTAAAAATTAATTTTTTTATTTTTATTTTTAAAAATAGTTTTAAATTTTAGTCTAAAATGTATAATATAAATATGTGAATTAATAAAATGTATTAAACATAATTCAAATTTTAAAATTTTAATTTGAATTAATTAAATTAAATTAAAATTAATAATTTAAGTTAATGCTAATAAAATATTAATTTAATTAATTAAAAGTTTAGCTAAATTGTGATTGGTACAAATTTGATATCTGTATTTTGTTTATTTTATTATTATTTTAATTAAAATTTAAGAAAAATTAAAAATTTGTTAAAAATTAAAATATCTTTTAAAAGTTTCTTAAAATAAACACGAATAAAAAGATAATTCGTGTGAGCTATTTTTATAGGAGACACAAAACGCACCGTCTTGTTGCAGTGGGCCGAGCCTTGTAGCGTTTGTTTGAAGTTTCTCGACACATTGCTTAGATTTTGCTTGCTACTTGCTGCTGGTAGCCTGGAACTACTACTCTCTAGTTTCTTCCTTACTAAGGCCTCTCTTCCATCTAGGGTTTCTTGTGTGTTTGTGATCGTGTGTAGCTTCTTCAGCCACTGAAATGGCCATCAGTGCTCAGACTCTGGATATTCTTGGCGAGCGCCAGTCGGGCCAAGACGTCCGTACTCAAAATGGTACACTCACTCTCTCTATACTTTCTCTGTTTTGCTTGCTTGATCTTGTTCGGGTTGGTCAAGGATTGTTGTGTGATTGTTCTTCGTTGTACGGACAGTGGTGGCGTGTCAAGCGGTTTCGAACATTGTTAAATCTTCACTTGGTCCCGTCGGGCTTGACAAGGTATATAAAAGCATTGCTTACATTATTAATATTTTTTATGAGAAATGTAGTTTGGCAATCTGTTTCTTTCTTAAGCTGAGCATTCTTCATGTGAATGGGTGCCTTGAAATTGTTTTATTGATTAAGATTTGTAAATTTTCATGTGGTGAAGAAGTCCCAGTTTATTGATTTCAATGAGATGAGTAACGTAGTTATTTTCTTGACTACTTTCTGCAGATGTTAGTGGATGACTATGGTGATGTGACAATTACTAATGATGGTGCCACGATTCTTAAGATGTTAGAAGTAGAGCACCCAGCTGCAAAGGTGGTTATGTATTCAGTGTTTCATGGGTGATGTTAAAATTTTTGTATGCTGTAGGATTCTTATTCCTTTTTATACTTTTTGTAACGTCTACAGGTACTTGTGGAGTTGGCTGAGCTTCAGGACCGAGAAGTTGGAGATGGTACAACTTCAGTTGTTATCATAGCAGCAGAGTTGCTCAAGGTAATGTCAGTTGGTGTTGTTTTTGCAGCTAATAACGTTGCTGTTACTGAGTATAATAACTGCATGATAAACTTGGTGAATTTTCACGCTGGTAATCTTTGTTTTGGTTGCAATGTTGCAGAGAGCAAATGATCTGGTGAGAAATAAGATTCACCCAACATCTATAATTAGTGGTTACAGGGTAAGCCATCTATCCCACCTATCTCGTATACCTTGATCAGGTTCATCTGAAAGCATAGTGCATTTTATGGCTTAATGTTGATTTTGTGTTTATACTGTTATAGCACCTCCCTCCCTCACTCTCTCTCTACCTGTACCTCTCTCTCTCTCGCTTTCTTTCTTTTTTTATGTGGGTCATTTGAAAATTGTCTCTCTACTAATTAAAAGTAAGGCTGCGCACTATTAGATGTCTTCAGATCTCGTGTATCAGCGAGATTCATAGTTGGTGCTGTTGTTTGTTTTGTTTTGTTAATGTTATAGCACCTCCATTTAATTGTGTGCAATTTTGTGTACAGCTTGCCATGAGAGAAGCATGCAAATATGTGGAGGAGAAATTGTCAGTGAAGGTTAGTGTTCTTGTTAGATTAGTGTTGATTTCATTGCTTCATAACTAGTTAACTTTTTCTTATTTTTATCAGCTTGAGCTATTTCTAGGCTTAGCTATGCAATACGAAATTGCTTAAGCTATCCTTATGCATAGCTAATATGGAATGTGTAATTCATGTCTATGATATACTTGTCTTTTCAAGGTTGAAAAGCTTGGAAAGGATTCTCTAGTAAATTGTGCCAAGACAAGCATGTCCTCAAAGTTGATAGCTGATGACAGTGACTTCTTTGCCAATTTGGTATGTTTATTGAGCCACAAAGATATGTTTAGTCAAGTTAGTTTACTTATTTAAGCAGCTATAGGGGCGACATTAGGACTCTAATTTTGGGTATTGTTTGCATCTGAATTTCTGTTCAAATCAACCAGTTTCTCTCCCAGCTGAATTTTTACCATATGGTGTCAATGTTACCATTTCTGTTTACCTACTGGTTACTTGCACACTTTTCCTGCTTGTTACTGATTTCATAAAATTATCTGGTGTCACTGCTACCAACATCTTCTTGACTTTTGCCAACTCTCTATCTTCAGTTTCCACTCTAAAGTGGAAATGCTTGAAAATATTTTTGGCTGCAGTCTTCAACAGTCCATTAGTTTTTGTGAGTTTCATTACTTCCATTTTGAAGATTGATTAGAAGTAATAATGCCTGAGACATTGATATTCAGAGAATGTGGTTATAGGTAGTAGATGCTGTACAAGCAGTGAAGATGACCAATGCACGAGGAGAAATCAAATACCCAATCAAGGTTTGTGCTTCTATCCATAAAATACAGTGACCTAGATGAACAGATACTCTTGGAATCATTGAATATCTATCTTGTGGCCCCCACTCCTAAATACCAAGTTTTGTAGCCAGCATGTTTTGATAATAGCCTCTCTCTAATGCCATTACCCACTTTCAGTAAAATAGATCAACATATGGCATCTTTTCTTTCTATTGGTGATAATTGTAATTGTTCAATCTTCCAGAGTATAAATATTCTGAAAGCACATGGAAAGAGCGCAAGAGATAGCCACCTGTTGAATGGTTATGCGTTAAATACTGGTCGTGCTGCTCAAGGGATGCCCACAAGAGTTGCTCCTGCCAGAATTGCTTGTCTTGATTTCAATCTTCAGAAGACAAAGATGCAACTGGGTGTACAAGTCTTAGTCACTGATCCGAGGGAACTTGAGAAAATTCGTCAAAGGTGTTTAGATCTTAGACTCAAAATTCCTTTAGAGTGCATATTATTCTCCATTCTTTTCTTTCGATTGGTTAATTTAATCATTGGAATTATAGTATCATCAATCATATACCTCTAAAGCTGCATATGAAAGTGCTTCAGACCATTTTTCTTATCTATGCTTCTTGATTTGTCTCAATTTGGAAGTTGTTCTTTTACATGTTTTTGTTAATTTTAGCAATTATGATGCTACTTTTTACAGAGAAGCAGATATGACGAAGGAACGGATTGAAAAACTCTTGAAAGCTGGAGCTAATGTTGTTCTAACCACGAAAGGAATTGATGATATGGCACTTAAAGTAAGTCTCTGCTATTATCTGTCAGCTGCTTATGGGTTTTATTCTTCATGCGTTCTTTAACCGCTTGTAAATAGATCATTGTATTACTTTTTCATGTTACTTCTAAAGAATTATTCCCAGGCCAAACATATATGCTTTAATCCATCAAAACAGGGGTTGCCTCTTGTAGATTGTCTGATAAACTTGTGAGCTGCATAAAGATGCACGTGCTTAGTAGTATGTACTTAGAATGTAGTTGTACTGTTCATCTTCTACTTTTTGTGCGTCTCTATCATGTTAAATAATTTACTGCAATATACTAGATCATCTGTTCCGCTGCTTATTTCCTTCTTTTTCGTGCTTCAGTACTTTGTGGAGGCTGGGGCTGTTGCTGTGAGACGCATTAAGAAAGAGGATATGCGCCATGTTGCAAAGGCAACAGGTGCAACGTTGGTATGTGCTTTCTGCGATATAATTACAGTACTCTTCATTTCTCCTTGTAAACAACTCTGTTGTTTTTGTTGTTTAAAGAAGGCTATACTGTGTAATTGTCAGATTTCTTGTCATACTTTTTGAAGTTTGTTTACGAGATTTGTTTGCGTATTTATCCTGAAGAACAGATACCGTGAGTTGATAAATTCGTCCTTAGGTTCTCCTGTAAACATCCTATTTATATAGTAATTTGGGCTTTGAAGGTATCTACCTTTGCGGATATGGAAGGTGAGGAAACATTTGACTCTTCATTTCTTGGTCATGCTGAAGAAGTTGTGGAGGAGCGCATTGCTGATGATGATGTGATTATGATAAAAGGGACAAAAACCACAAGTGCAGTGAGTATCTTTTTTATTTTGGATTGATTCTGAAGCTCTTCATACTAGTCTTAAGATGTTGGGGTGTTCTTATTGCTGATAATTGCTGGGGTTGTATTCATGAATATTCCAACTTAATTTTGCAGAAACTCTCAAAACTCATAATTACTGAAACTTTTATGACCATTATTGTGCACGTTTTTGACAGAAACTACATCTACACTTCAATGCCTGCAGAAACATTGTGACTAGTTGCTTGATCATAAATCTTGTTTTGGTCTAGGTCTCTCTGATCCTTAGAGGTGCAAATGACTACATGCTTGACGAAATGGATAGGTCTCTGCATGATGCCTTGAGCATTGTTAAAAGGACCCTAGAGTCCAATGCGGTGAGCTTGGACCCTAACCATGTTTCTTGTGAAATGATTAGTCAACGTTAAGTTTTCTTATGAGGACAATTTTATGAGAAGCAAGATAGAATCTGGACTCATATTAAGACTGATGGTCCAAATTAATTTGCTTATTTGCTCTGGACGTGAATCATTAGTATTGGCATTTCAGTTAGTAGCAGGTGGAGGTGCAGTTGAGGCTGCCTTGTCCGTACACTTGGAGTACCTTGCTACAACTCTAGGTTCACGAGAGCAATTGGCAATTGCTGAATTTGCAGAGTCCTTGTTAATTATACCAAAGGTTTTCTACTAAATACTTCAAGACCCATATTTTGGCTGCACAAAAAGTATGATATAATGTTGAAGAATCTGGTGCAGGTGCTTGCGGTCAATGCTGCTAAAGATGCCACTGAATTAGTTGCAAAACTACGGGCTTACCACCACACTGCCCAAACAAAGGCTGATAAGAAACATTTGTCCAGGTAATCATTATTTGCCTCATTCACACTCCACTGCACAAGAGAATGCATTGCTCACTTCTCTAAACTTTCTTTTGCTTCCCTGATATTACTGCAGCATGGGACTGGACCTTGTAAAGGGAACGGTTCGTAACAACTTAGAAGCTGGAGTTATTGAACCTGCGATGAGCAAAGTGAAGATAATTCAGGTAAAACCTGTGGAAAATATGGAATCCACAAAAATTGCTTTCTTTCGATGAATTATATTATAAGCTCAATTTTCTGCAGTTTGCCACCGAAGCAGCCTTAACGATCCTTCGAATTGATGACATGATCAAACTTGTAAAAGATGAGAGCCAGAATGAAGAGGAATGATCTTTTTGTTTGAAGGGCTTCTCTTATTCTTCATCATTTCCCTCAACTAGAGGTTGGATGAAAGGAAATGGGTAATGTGGTGGTTTTCAGTTTTGAAGATGGTCTATCCTAATACAGTTCCTTGTTGAAATATGTGCAATTTTTGTCCTAATGGAAGGTTCTGCTATTTTGGAAATAGTTGCTTTCTCTTTTTATTTATGTAATTATTTGTGTGAGAACTCATGAAATTACTAATCTTGGAGTAGTAGTGCTTGTCCAAACTCCAAACGTTTTTCTTTATTCTCTGTGGTCTTGGCTTTTGTTTACGAGTTTTATACAGGTGTTGGGGCCAAAATTCCTCAAAATTCAGGGCTCTTGCCAAGGAATTTCCAAAAGCCCCCTTCTTGATCCAGAGTACTAATAGCTTCTATTTGTTTCGTAACAGCCATGAGTGGTTTACTTTTCCCGGGATTTTCATATCAAGATGCTAAGATTCAAACAAATTGTTGATTAGTTGCTAGCATAGTCCTGAATGGTTGTTCCCTAAGATTGGTTCAATTGGACTCGTCTTTTCAGCAGGTTTTTCAATCCAAGACTTTGTAGTTGGAGATTTTTTTTGAAACGGAGAGTCTCGCAGTTGTTATCTTTTGGATGTGTACCGGGTACATCTTTTAATTGACGCAATAGTTTGCAAATCACGTCAATCGGGTACTTTGCATTAGGCAAGTTCTATACGATAGGTTTGATCTAGAGAGCGCAAGTAGGGGAATTTGAACATAAGATTTTTTGACTCTATGCCTTTCTATTTTACCAACTCGACCACCCGGAGGTTGGAGAATTATAATTGGTCAAAGGTGTAAACTATATCTTAATGTTTCAAAAAGTTTAATCAAATTTCCGTTATTTAATCAAATTTTCGTCATTCTTTATTATATGTTAATATTTTACATTGGCAAAATATCTATTACAACAACAATCCTAGAATTTGAGGAAGTTTAGACCTGTAGAGAGTCATTTCTTAATTAACCATAAGAGATGAATAATGATAACAATAATAATAATAATAATAATAATAATATCTATTATTAGTATAAAATTAATAGTAAATTTTTATTTGGATATTTTGTAAATATTTAAACTATTGAATTAATGAATGATTTCTATTAAAAGAAGTCTTAGTAACTATTTGACTACGTTTTTGGGAGGTCAATAAGTACTTTTCTTAATCACAAAAGTTTTTTTTAAGAAAAATAGGTGTTTGAATGTCGACAGTCAAAATATAACTTTTTAAGAAGCTCAAATTTAGAACTTCTAAAAAAAACCTCTCAAATAACTTTCTTAGGTAGATTTTTTAGATCAATTAAATAACCTATTTTTTAATCTCTTTTGCCTTTATGTTTTACACATAATTTCCAAAATATCCACAAACTCATTTTCACATTTATGTTGCAAACCCATTATTTGGCTTTTTTATATGTTTTAATATTTATTTTTATATTAGTTTTAATTATGTTATAATACATACAAAAGATTTAATTACATATATTTTCATTTATGTTTCGTATGGTTTAAAATTATATAATAATTAATATATTGTGCTTTGCATATTGTTTAATATACTTTAAATAATATTTATATGCATAAATAATTTTTATTACAAAATAAAATATAGTTAAAATTAAAAATATTTTTATTTTTATGTTACTAAATAGTATACTGTATGAAACTTTTTCAAAAAAGTTTTTTCTAAATGACAGCCAAATAGTTAAATGGATTTTTTAGAAAAGTTCTTCTCATAAAATATCTTTAGAAAAAAAAACTCTATTAATATTAGCCAATCAAATAAAGACTTATACAGTTCAAATCGAAAGCCAAGGTAAATAGAAGATCTTCCCACAAGTGAAACAAATGTTGTTACCTATTTCACTAAGAACGATTACGAATGAAATCACAAATCCCACATGGACACACGTGCATCTTCCACCTCTTTTGTCCTAAATTAAACCAACAAAAAACATAAAATATGTAAATTCTAACACGATATTTCCTAGATTCTCGGAAGGTTAAAGTCGGTAAAGTTGAACATTAACTACAATGTAAGTTGACTCTTTAAAACACCGACGTAAGTCAGCTGGACCTCGAGGAGTTTCTTCACTTCTTGTACGTAAATAGTCCCTCTTCTAGTTCTCATGTACGTGATCCATGTGCTCTTCAGCCGCTTTCTTGGGTCCCATTAGCCATATCCACCGACACGCCCCATTAAGTATGCTCCATGTGAATTTACCTACATTCATGCTCTACCTCTACGTACCTTTTAAGCTAATTTTCTTTTATAACCGTAAGGTATCTTTTATTTTATTTTATTTGTATATACATCAGTTATTCCAGCTTTTGTTAAATTTATCCAAAATTCCTAAGATCCTGCCCTAAGAGTCCTAGAAGAGATAGATCTGGAACTCAAGATCTCTCATGTTCCTACATAGCTTGAACACTTCTGACACAAATAGTCGTCATATACTGATTGGTTAGTTGCTAATTGATCACTGGCCCTGCTTAGCATCAAGTTTCTAGTAACTTCGGGTTCCCTATTAGCTCCAATTCTTACGCTACCGCTGGAAGCTAGGCATCTGTAATTGATCCGACTAAAGAGTATGCTCAGAGGACTAGAAGATCATCAACTGAAAAAATTCCCCTCTCATTTTCTTTTTCGGTGACTTGAATTTATAATATAGGTGTTTGTGTATTTATAATTTATTTTATATATACATATATCGTAGCATAAAGAGGAAATGATTCATTAGTATTGTCTTTTAAATAATTATGCAATACAATTGGATTGTATATCTTTTAATTAACTTAAATACTTTGCTTACCCCGATTACTCTTTAATTATTTTATTTGAAGGCGAATCTTTGAGTAACTAATAAGGTTGTTCATTTATGACCAAAATATCACATATTTGAGTCACAGAAATAATCTCTTTGTAAAATATAATGAAAAAATTGCGTACAATTAATGTCCCTTTCCAACCCTCAAAAAGTAGAAAGCCTTGTGCATTGAGATGTTGTTATTGTTGTACTCTTTAGTTTTTTATTTATTTGTTTCATATTTTATTTACTTATTTATTTTTTCTCATCGATTATTTATTTAGTTACTTTTATTTTGATTTTAATTTTTATTATTTATGAAGCTATTTATTTATGTATTTAGCTATTGTTTTTAAAAATCTATTTTTATTTATTGAAAATAACTTCTTTATTAATTATGAATAAAATTGCATATTTATGCAGGGACGGAGCTATGTGTATGGGAGGGGGGGGCCATGGCCCCCCCTTTCAATTTTTTTTTTAAATTACCTATATAATTTAAAAATGGCCCCCCCTTTCAATTTTTTTTTTAAAAATTACCTATATAATTAAAATTTTTAAAATTATCCCTACCTTTAAAATTTTTGGCCCCCCCTTAATATTCAGGCTGGCTCCGTCCATGTATTTATGCATCTCTTAAGATATCACATTTTAATGAGATCCTTACTTATATATTGTTGTTATATAATTGAATTGCATAAGTTTGGATAGAATAAAAAAATTTGTAGGCGGTCGCTCATTAAAATGATATTCAAAATTGAGACTTTAAAATTAATAAACCACTGAGGGATAAGTTGAACCATCCCTTGAACAACGTTTTAAATATCTTTAGATTATTTATTAATCACTACACAAAACAAAGGGACCATCCCTCGCTAACCGACTTCTCCTCTAAATCTAACCTTAATCCTTGTGATTCGATGATGAATTAGGAGAGATCAATTGCACTAAGTGGTCCAAAAATAATAGTATTTTTTCGCTTTACAAAGCGAAGATAACAAATCACCTATTTCTATTACTATATATGCCAACCGTAATTTAGGAGCACCTATTCATTTAATAAACGAAGCTTACAAAAATTAGACGGATGATTGTTCATATAACAGGATAAACATAGAATAACGAGAACAGTTGATCCGAACCCAAAATGAAAGGTGTAAAAATGGATACTTTTTGTTGGTCAACTTTATCAAGTCGAAACTTAGGACTTGTTTGGTTACGATATTGTTTAAATGTCGATTTAACTTATTTATTAAACTTAAATTGAATTAATTAAATTCAAAACAAACGAATAACTTATTATATTTATTTTAAATCACTAATTTAAGTCAAATTTAATTGATTTGAATAAATTTAAGGGCTGAATTGAGTTATCATATTAGTAATATTTTATTAACTGAAATATAATATTCACGTTGTATGTGTTTTCCCTTTATTTTTAATCCAAAATTTAAGATGATGAATTAAAAAATAAAACTAGAAGGTTTTTTTTGAAAATTTTAATTATAGAAAGCTATAATATTTTCTTAATTTATATAGGAGATTTATATCTTTTACCTTAAAATGACAATAACAATAATAATTATTATTATTATAAGATTTATGAAATAAATACCCCTTGCAAAAGCCACTTAATGGTGTTCTTACATTAATTACTGAATACTACACATCAAGTTCATTCATGTGCTACTTTCTAAAGTGGTCCAAAAATGGTATTTCACTATTTCTAGTTAACTTATCTTTCTCACTCTCCTGGCTCAAGCCGCTCAACGCTTGTTTAATAAAGTTATGTTATGCACATGATCTTCCACGTGCGCTGCCTTGACTTTGGGATCATCACGCCATTCAAGGTCTCTCCTACCAATGCTCAAAGACCCTTTACAACTATGGATGGTACAATTATTTATCATCTCCCACACTAAACCTTTTGACTTTAAACCATTTATTTATTAAGTGTACCTATTCCACTTTGAGTTGCTTAAATAAAAAAGGTAAATTACTTAAATTTTAGATTAAAAATGTCTAAAAAATTATTTATCTTAATATTTTAATTAAAAATAATGATAAAATACTCGTGATAAAAATATGAATTGAATTATTAAATACAATTTAAATTTATAATTTTGAGATGTTTATAATAAATTATTAATTTAAGTCATATTTAATTGATTTAAATCAAATTTAATTTTTTAATTTTTTAAACAAGGAGATTTATGCCTAACAAATTATACTGATGCAATAATAGATACAACGACAACAACACTCCGTGTAAATCTGGCAGAAGGATGTAATAAGAGATAATATGATATAATTTCAACCAAGTATAATAACAAATTGCAATTATAGTATTATGAAAATTGAGTTAATGTATAATATATTCAAGTATTTATTTATTTGATAGTATAAAGAGTGATATAAATTATTTAATTTTGCTTGACACTGACATTAATATTTTGATGTGTTCTTACTTATGACTAAGTACTATTTTTAAAATTAAGAATCTTGGTTTATCCTTAACTTTATTTTGAATTTGTAATTTCTAAAATTAAAGGAGTCTTAAAAATAGGTAAACTTTCGGATTGACATAGTAGTCTACAAATTACGCTGATCGGGTATTCGACACTAGACAAGTCCTGTACGACAGTCTTGATCGAGAGAGCGTAAGTAGGAAGAATTGAACACAGAATCTTTTAACCCCAAACTCTTCCATTCTATTAACTCGACTACTCCTAGAGAGCCTTGGTTTATCCTTAAATTTATTTTGAATTTGTAATTTTTTAAATTAAAGGAGTCTTAAAAATAGCTTATTCCACTGACTAAATTCGTCCATTAAGAGGTTAGAGACTTTCAAGAGGTCTATAGATGGAGATCTATTGGTTTGAGCCAAAAACGCCATACCTAACGTTTTAAAAAATAGATTGAAAATTAAACTTATAAAATAAAATATTTAAAAATTTAATTAATATTAAATTGTTATAAAATTAGTATATATGAAACCGAATATATTAAAATATTAATAAATAAAAGTTTATTCTTGCACATTGAAGATATTAGAATTTAATTAAAAAATATTAAATAAAAATTAATTGATTTATAAAATTTATTCATTAAAATTTTTTAGCCAATTTATTAATTTTTAATAATAAAATCATTAAAATAAATAAATTTAATAACTTAAAATTTTTATAATTAAATAGTTCCAATGAAATTTGTTTTCGGATCATAAATGAGAAAAGAGAACCACACCTATAAGAACATACTTTCTATTTCGATTACAATATTCTTATCACATTCTATTAAATTTTATTAGTTAGATAATTTTGTTTTTCCTTTAAAGTTGGACAATAATTAATCGTATTTTTTGGTTTTTCAATAAAAATTAAATTACGTAATTTGATTCAATTAAATACAATAAAGTGATCAATAAATGATATAAATAAACGGGTCAAAATTCGGGTAAAAAATAAATCTCAATTAGTGTAAATCTGACCCATATTTATCTTGAGATTGAAAAGCATAATATGTAAGTTATATATAAAGGTTAAGGTCTCCTGTAATTTCTCATATCAATTGTAAGCATAAGAATTCGCTGACCCGTTAAGAGAGCTTACGTATTGAGAAAATTGTAGAAAGACCTAAACCACATGTCAGTAAACATTTTCCATAAAAGTCCTTAGAGATTCGTGATCATTTAGAGCTTGAAAACAACATCAAAATTAGAGATGAAATCAAAATCAGGCATTTTGTATTATTTTCGTTTTTAATCCTTTGATGTATGATCTTAAATATGTAATAAATTATTCATATATTTATATAAATTATATAAATACGTAGATACAATTTAATATAATTAGATTGAAATACCGTAACCGACGATTTAATGCGAGCGCACGCGGAATGGAATCTGAGGCTTAACTCGCAATCAAAAGAACGCGTCCTTCTTATATCAAATCAATCAAAACCAATAAAGGGTAAAAGCAATCGTACTTCTAAAAGAAAGACAGCACCGTACGGTCAGTACGTTCTGGAGAAGTCTCATGCATGATCAATTAATCATAAATAAATACATGCTATGGATTCATCTTCCTGTGGCCCTGTGCATCCAGTTCGTTCCTTTGTACAAATTCAATCTCACACCCACCCACCCGCTCCTGGTCCACACGTGCCTGTCTTTACTACTGTATTCTGAAATTTTTAGAAATAAAAAAATAAAACCAACTTTTTCTATAATTTATTTAAAAATGGGATTTGGGTTGCCTTTTTTTTAATAATTTTTTTAAAAAAATTATTTTCAATTTTTATTTTATTTAAATAACTTTTTATAATTTAATTAAATAATAATAATAAAATATCATCATGGTCATCAATAACATGCTAAAATCCACGCGAGATCAATAAAGCTCCGATAATATGCAATCTTATCATCAACATGTTAAAATCTACTCGAGAGATCTTTAGAGCTCCAATAATATACAATTTTATCTTTATTTAATAAAGAGACTGTTTGGATAGACTAAAAGAAACAGTAATAAAATATATATAATAAAAACATCAAAATTTAGTGAAAGTTTAGGTAGAATGCGAAATTTGGAGAGATAATATTAAATAGTTTTACTCTTATTTTATAAAGAGGCCGTTTCCGATATACTCATATATAGTTGAAAAATAATATATACAATATAAATATCATTATAATTTAAGTTAATTATTAAACTTGACTTGAATTAAGTCAATTAAATTGGAATTAATAGTCTAAAATATTTAGATAAAATATTAATTTAAATAAATTTTGATTAAATTATTGTATATTTATATTAATTAGTGTATATATAATATTTATATTGTATGTTTTATCATTATTTTTAATTAAAATATAAAATAAAATCACAAAAATAAAAATACTTCAATTATATGTAATCATCATATCTTCTATCCCTGAAATAAATGAGATGAACCGATAGATATAGTGGGCTCAAGAAAGAGAAAGATGCGGATAGAGAGAGAGAGAAGGTAAGAAAAAGACGGTGTCCAGCTGGAGCCAGCTGTCTAGATAGACTTAATTTTACGTAAAGCGGTGAACGAACGTAACGGCGCAACCCCTCCGTTTCCCCTTATTTCTTTCCTTTTTTAGTTGCTTCCGTCACGAGTTTTCGTTTCCTTTCTTTTCGAAACCCGTAGAGTCGCAGACGGCGTAAAATTATGCAAAGTGAAAAAAAGAGGGGCTCGGTCCGGTCCCCGCACACTCCGTTGACTGCCACGTGTTCTCCTTCTTTAACTTTAATCCGAGTGTTTGACGTAATTACTGTTCTCGTCAAGCTTTTCGTCTTTCGTTTCGTGCGATCGTATCGTGTAATAAACTCTTTTGCCGACATCTTTTGAAGTATACGTATGGATTTGACTATAATTATCACCTAATCATATAATTCAAACGCAGCCTTTTTTAAAATTTTAAATAAATAATTATAGTCTATAATTATATAATTAAAATATTATTCTATTCATAAATATGAATTTGAAAATAGTTACAAGGATATAAAATAAAATTCACATGGTGGTCTAGGACTAGAGCGAGAGAAATGTACCTTTTAACTGCATGCTCGCTCACTTACACACTCCCTGCACGTTCCTCTGCTCCCTGCCTGCCTCGCTTTCTATCTATCTCTTCCACCACCTGCCATTAATATTATATCAGAGTCCTTCTTCTTCTTCTCTTCAACCCCATTTTGTCTCTCTATAACTCTATCTTCGCGGTTCAGTGCACAGAGGCAGAGCTAAGAACAAATGGACGTGTGTGATTACTCCACCACTGATTACTTCCCAATTGATGACCTCCTTGACTTCTCCAACGACGACGGCCTATCCTCCTCCTCCTCCTCCGACCACCACCACCACCATCACCACAAGCTACCTCCGGCGGACGTTCCCTCCGTTCACAACTTCTCCTCCATCAATCCCCTTATCTCCACTGCTAACTTCACCGACCACCTTTGCGTTCCTGTATGTCTCATAGCGAGTTATGTTGTTCATTCGTTTTACGAATTTTGTTTATGTTTTATGAAACAGTTTTTTTTTTTTGGGGGGGTTTGGGGTGTTTTTGTAGAGTGATGACGTGGCGGAGCTGGAGTGGCTGTCGCAATTTGTAGATGACTCCTTCAACGACTTCCCTTCAAATCCACTCACCGCCACCATCAACGTCCTCTCCGACTCGTCGTCCGCTTCGGGAACTCGAAGCAAAAGCTCGGCAACAACCGACGCTGCCGCTGCTACGTGGGCGAAGTCCAAACCGAAGAAGGAAACGAAGCGAGCTCCGTCTCCTACGGCGGAGGGAGGAGTGCGCCGGTGCACGCACTGCGCTTCCGAGAAGACTCCACAGTGGCGGACGGGCCCCCAGGGGCCCAAAACCCTATGCAACGCTTGTGGTGTGAGGTTCAAGTCGGGTCGGCTGGTGCCCGAATACCGACCCGCTGCGAGCCCGACGTTTGTCCTGGCTCAGCACTCCAACTCGCACCGAAAGGTGATGGAGCTCCGGAGACAGAAGGAAATGTTGAGGCAGCAACGGCAAGAAGAATCACAACGCGTTTACCACCATCAAAATTTCCACGTTTGCTGACCTGTCGTGATGTCAAGCGTTTGATTTGATATGTCAACGGTGTGTTGAAGAAAGAATCACGCAATCTAGATTTTTACCATTGGTTTTTAATTTGTTTGCTCGTTTTGAAAGGGAAGGTGGTAAAAATTAAAAAGAAGAGGAAAATAGATAAAAAGAATTTTAACTGCTGGTTGTTAAAAAATTCTTCTTCTTTGTTGTTCGCTTTTAAAGCTTCAACTACCAGTGACGTCCCCCTATTCAGTTCTTAAGTTCTCTTCTGAACTCATTTCAATGTTGAAAGAGAGAGGTTTTAGGAAGAAAAATTCATGAAACGAGAGTGACGTTCCACGGTAAAAGCACTGCCAATTTCCCAAACACCACTCAAATATGGATCTAAGCATAGAAAGTTACAGGCCAATTGGCCTTCAAGCCCGCTTTATGATGTATGCTCAAGCAACAGATCGGGCTTGAGACCTATAACATTTGAAAAGTTCCCACTCATTAGACAATATAGATCTAATCACAGAAAGTTACGGGCCAATAGACCATCAAGCCCACTTTATTCCCAGTCATTATACATGAGCAACAGGCAAGGTTGGGCCTTATAAGGCTCAACTAAAGCCCGAATTGTTTTAAAAAGTTCAAGTCTGATCAGAAGCTTGGATCTGAACCCAATCAGGCTGTCTGGGCCTCTGGCTTAGGCTCGAACCCAAAATCTGTGGGGCTTCAGGATTTTCTGAATTTCAGGATTGATCTACTAAAACCGGTCGAAGTCAACAGGCAAAATTCCCAACTAATGATGACCCAATGGTATAAACTAGCAGAGTATGGAAAATGAGAACTGGCGAACAATAGGACAATCTTGAGTTGTTTCTAAATGCAAAAATTCTAAACTGGGAACTTCAAGACCAGAAGCCTTCATTCTCTTGCACGTTGTATGTGGAACTGTAAGCAACTAGCATTCTCAGACGGAGATCCCATAGTTGCTGATTTTGTTAACTTCCTTGATTAAAGCGTTCTTTTCTTGCTTTGCCTGAGAAGCAAGGTTTGAAACCTGCCAGCCAAATCATACCGCACCAGCATGGAAAAAGTGCTCATTAGAATAAAGAACATTAAGAACTTCATGAGGAAAGGAGATGATTGTGAAGATTTAACATAATTCATAGAACTCCAGTTTCAATTTCGAGAAATAAATTGATACTATGAAGCTCGAAAGACAGACGCAAAAATCTTGAGACTTAGAACACATACTTGTGTGCGGAATCTAGATGCTTCTCTGCTGGGAAGTTCCCTAAGTACATCCTTTAAACCTGTCACAATAGGAAAAAAAAAAACTTTTGGGAGATATGTCTACCTGTTGAAGGCAAAAATATGCCATCATCCAAAACCGTACTCATTTTTGGTGAATATCCAACTCCAATATTGACTGTTGTTCCATTTAGAAAGCATAAGTTGTTCGATATGACAAAAATATGAAAAATAAAGGATCCATACCTGCTGCTTGTCTTTCAATCTTATAAGCTGATCGGATTACACCTTGGATCTGCTTCCCAGCTTGTCTGTGAAGGGAAAAGAGAGAAAAGTTTGAAAACTAAAAATCAGCCCAACAGTAGGTAATAGAAATTAAAATATCCACTGTTCCAAGACAAACTTGAGTTTTGTCCTTCCACGAATCAACTCTTCTTCTGCTGCAGACGCCCTCCTCTGGAAAAGCAACGTAGCGTATTAATGATTGCATCCAAAGAAATGCTTGGTTGAAATAAAAAAAACAAATACTCTGATGTAAGGACAGACTTGGTACTTTTCTTATATTAGATTGCACTGAAAATAAAAAGAGGTTGAAGACAAGATGAAAAACTTTCTTAGGAACATGTCAATAACAAAACAAAAAAGAGGGCAGACTACCTCCAGTTTCTCACTTTCAACCTTCAAGAAGCTGATTGACTGTCGCAATTCCTTCACTTTAGCATCAGCTTGAGAAAGCATAGACTGCAGAAGGAAACAATGTTCAAAAGTGATTAATTCCAAAGATGCATGCATGATGAATCCATAGTGATTGCCTAAAACTTTAACAAGGATATTTTATCTAGTTATAATCACCAAACATCATTGATTACATCCAACATCTGGATCAAACTCTCTTACAGATACAATCCTGAAACAAATTGCAAAATAAGCACCTGAAATCCCATCACTTAAAGGCATTCGAAACTGTATTAGCACCACAAGGTGCAATTAGTGTGTAAAATATAACAAGATCCTAACATGGTTTGTTCTTAAATCCCTGTCATAGACATTTAATTATTTCTGATGACCAATTCATTCATGATTAGTAGAAGAAGAAAGTATATATGTATACCTCTTCGCTTAAAAAAAGCCGCTTTGTACTGTAATACAGAAAACGCCTTGGCCCTGCATTTCAAGTAAAAACTGTTACTGTCTCTTATTTTTTAGCTATTAGAGAATAATCAACATATGCTGCCTGATACACGTTCTAGAGTTCATACGAGTCTTGAGACATTCAAATGCCAGACAGGTTAACTTGCATTTTCCTGAAATATCAAAGCGAAAGAACTTCCTGTGAACTAGCACTCGTAATATCTATGAACATACTCTTAAGAGCAACAAGTCCCAATCCAATGCCAATCCCACTTGCAGTTAATGGATGTGCTGCTGCAATGTTAACACCATCTGCATCAAAAAGGTCCGAAAGCTAAGAATTGCATCACAGTTAAATCCAGAAGAAAGTCAAATGGCCTAAAAGTTAAACCTTTAATATTCCCAAACAACATGCCCTCGTAAACACCAAACCGAGCTTTAACTTCTTCCAGAGAAGCCTGAATGCATCAATCATAGCAATTACAACATCAAGGGACCAGACAACGCGTGAAAAATTTGAATATGCATTGAAAATCACAACTTACGAGTGTTTGCTGCAAGTGAGCGGAAGAAGTGGACCGTATTTCCGATAAGCGAGATCTGAAGGCTTTAGTGGCGGAATCGATTGTCTCTTCAATTGTCTTTTGGTAGACGAGAGCTTGTTCAACTGCATCGTCGATCCAGGGAGAGAATTCTTCTAGGGTTTTTGACTTTATCGTCGAAGCTACGTCGCCAATTGGAGACGGTGGGCTTCGCTTCTCCTCCGGTGGTGATTCTGATGCCGTCGCCATTAAAAACGCCGATTTTCGAACTCCTGGAGTTCAACCGAGTATTTTATTTGTTTATTTATTCCGGACCTCTAAAACCCGAACCGGCTTAATCGGGTTCTTTTCATTCCATCAAAGTTACCCATCTCATGTGTTGCAAAATTTACCGCGGTAATTTAATTTATTTATTTTATTATTTTCCTATCATCTTTTCTATTTTAACCATTAGAAGTATTGGCTAAATTTTATTTTAAATTTAAATTACAATTATTTTGCAATATTAATAATACTTAATTTATTCCCTCAAAAAATAATACTTAATTTATTGTAAATGTAATTTATAATCAACTTTTATCACTAATCTTATTGTGATAAATTATTATAAATTGAATCTAACTAATTTATATAATTATTAATTTATTAAACTTTATATGTGTACACTATTATAGATTGGCTTAATTTATATGAAACTCCACATTAATGGAAATAATAATAAAAGAAACTATATTTGTAATATAATTATTTTTTTGTTGATATTGTAAAATTATATAAATTTCAAATTTAAAAGTATATTAATTATTTTAATATATTTTATTATATACATAATAATTAATTTATATTTGAGGATATGATGTCCATATTTTATTATTTTATTAAGACAAAATGACTTATTTTGATTCAATTATTATTTATTATAATTTATATGAAAATTTTATTTTTTTAAATAATTTTATTACTTACTTAATTAGTTATTTGTTTAAGAAAATATTGTATAATTTCTCTTATAAATCTACATGATAATGAATATAACTATTTTAAACATTCAATCAAAATTAAAACTTGGCTAAGACATATAAAAAAATTATATCTTAATCGCAACATGTTTTAAGCTTAAATCGGGTTCAAGTTTATATTTTCATATCATTCAATTTTCTATTATATTTAAATTCAAATTTTAGCATAATTTTATATTTGATTATATATGATTTATCTATTAAAATTGGTTCAAATATTAACTTTTTCTCTAAGCTTACTTATCAAGAATTTGTAATAAGTATTAAGGTTTGAATATTATTTTAAATATTTGTTAATTTATTATTTTGTTAATTACTTTGAAACTTAATTTATTAAGCTCTCTTCGTATGTTTGTAAAAAAATAATCAACTTTGTCAAGGAATTTTATCGCAATTTTCGAACATTAGATAAGCTATATGATCATTTGTCAACAAAACTGCATAATGCCAACGATACAATTGCAACTATATTTCCATATCAAAACAAAAACGACATGACTTTTATGAAGAAACAGACATTGAATAAAGATGAAGGGCTCACATCTTTATATGGAGACTAAAGCAAGAAAAAGGTTTTATAAATCTCAGATAAAGAAATTGATTTGTTAATCCTTTCACTTGTAAAACAAACATTGACTATTTGACTACGCCGTCCAAAGATAAGAAACTTGACTACGCCGTGAGGACAAGAAAATGACGAAAGGTGAGTACCTAGTGAAGCCATGGGAAAGGCGTGTAAGGGAAAGTGAGTCAGTCTAAAACGGGAAAGCATTTTTCAAGTTTTTGGAACCAACGGGAAAGCACCATGATTTATACAGAGATGGATTGCAACGGGATACCAAGATGGATTGCACCATGATTATGATTCCCAGTTCTTCGATCTTAGCTAGACACAATATGAAATTGTGGGGAGTATAGCTTACTGAATCACTCTTTTTATTGCGGAAGG
>JAOQMR010000009.1:22238899-22265664 GCA_027563865.1 Erythroxylum pelleterianum | reverse complement strand
TATAGGTTACATTCTGCGTGAAGTCCGTAGATAGTTCAAATCTTGAATTCGAGATATGTAATGTCTTCAAACAACTTTTATGATATCTAGGAATTGACAATTTTGAACATCAGACTACATAAATAGTCAGATATCCAGTAGATATAGGTTACATTCTGCGTGAAGTCCGTAGATAGTTCAAATCTTGAATTCGAGATATGTAATGTCTTCAAACAACTTCTATGATATCTAGGAATTGACAATTTTGAACATCAGACTACATAAATAGTCAGATATCCAGTTCTACTGTGGGGTTCGTAGGCTGCCTTATCCACCTAGAAGATTCTATTTCTGATATTGGGTTTTGATAATTGATCAAACAATCTAAAACCATGTGATTACTGTTTTGCATTGTTTCCTCTCTTGCTAGTTTGGTTTGTTATAAACAATCCTATTTCCACTCTTGGTTACAGGCGCCAGCATCAGAGGTACAGGACAAGATATCATTCATTATCAATAACATTTCAGTGGCAAACATTGAAGCTAAGGCAAAAGAGTTCACTGATGTCCTGAAGGAGCAATACTATCCCTGGTTTGCCCAATATATGGTTATGAAAAGGTCAGAAATTTGCTCCATCTTTGGTGTGTATTTGTTTCTGTATTCCTGAATTCAGATTTGTGTCTAAATTATTCGAAAATAAGTCTTCTATAGTGCATGAATCATCTACTGATTTATTTTGTTATAGAGCAAGCATTGAGCCCAATTTCCATGACTTGTACTTGAAGTTCCTTGATAAAGTTGGTTCAAAGGCTTTGAACAAGGAAATAGTTCAAGCAACCTATGAAAATTGCAAGGTTCGGATGATAAACTCCCTCCCTCCTTTCAATGCAGCTAAGTGTTTTTTTTAAAGAAATTGAGTGAGAATTGCCTTCAATATGATGATTATGTCCAATTGCAGGTTCTTTTAGGATCAGAACTCATAAAATCAAGTTCAGAAGAGCGCTCTTTGCTAAAGAATTTAGGTAGTTGGCTTGGGAAACTGACAATTGGAAGGAACCAAGTACTAAGGGCACGTGAGATAGATCCCAAATCTTTGATAATAGAGGTAATCTGTGTTGTTAAAAGCAGTATTAATGCTGTCAGTCTTGTGTTAATGCATATCATTGAGGAAATCTTTGTGTTAATTTTTCAAGTTCTATTTTGCAAGTTTTTACCACATTTTGGGCTGTTTTTATTTTGTTTGTGTTGATTCTTACAGGCATATGAGAAGGGATTGATGATTGCTGTGATTCCATTTACTTCCAAGGTAAGGTTGTGATGGTGATTGAAAGAGGTTCTTCAGCTAAATCTTCTGTGACTTTTTGATTACAATTATTTTTACAGATTTTGGAGCCATGCCAGAACAGTCAAGCGTATCAACCTCCCAATCCATGGACTATGGGTATACTGGGACTTCTCGTGGAGATCTATTCAATGCCAAACTTGAAAATGAACCTCAAGTTTGACATAGAGGTACTGAGTTGTTTCAAAACCCCATTTGCATTCTATAATATACTAAAAAGTCTTTCTTCTATAATTCTACGTGCAATTACCTTTGTGATATGTCAGGTGCTCTTTAAGAACCTTGGTGTAGATTTGAAAGACATAACCCCAACTACGCTTCTCAAAGATCGAAAACGGGAGATTGAAGGGAATCCTGATTTTTCAAATAAAGATGCTGGAGCAGTGCAATCACAGATGGTTGCTGAAGTTAAATCTGGAATAATATCTCCGTTGAATCATGTAGAGATGCCACTGGAGGTTGCCAGTCCGCCTAACTCTGCCAGCCACACGCATTTGTTATCTCAGGTTTTTGTTTTTAGTCTCTTGGTTTTAGGTATGCAGTATATGTTATAAAGCTAATCTGCTTCCTGCTTTCAGTATGCTGCTCCAGTTCATCTCCCTTCAGGTGCATTGATGGAGGAAGAAAAACTAAGTGCATTAGGCTTGTCTGATCAGCTCCCATCAGCTCAAGGATTATTTCAATCTACTCCATCCCAGTCACCTTTTTCTGTGAGAGAGACTCATCATCATCTTCATTTTTCATTGTTGATTTTAGATAATGATATACTTCTGTGTTTACCCATTATCTGATTTTGTACTTGGTGCAGCTTCCTGCAGCAATACCTAACATTGGAAGTCACATTATAGTCAACCAAAAAATAATATCTTGGGGATTTCACTTGCACTTTCAGAGGTTTGACACTGTTGCCTTCTCAGTCTTTTGTGTTTAACAATTCACCGGGCTTTACTTCTTATAATAATCTCCAAATTTTGTTTGTATCAGAGTTATTCCTATTGCAATGGATAGAGCTATCAAGGAGATAGTGTCTGGTATTGTTCAGCGTAGCGTTTCTATAGCAACTCAGACAACCAAGGAGCTTGTTTTGAAGGTTTGCTGGCTATACTAAAATCATATGGGTCTGCTTTGTTGGTTGATTCTACTATTTTTACTTGCAGCGCATCCCGTTTAGTTTGCTTGTGTCCCAATGTGCCCACTTGTTTCTGTTCACCATTTCAGTCATTCATTTCCCACCTTGAGAAAGCTGATTAACAATTTCTAGGACACTTTCTTACACCGTAAATACAGGATTATGCTATGGAATCTGATGAGAGTCGAATATATCAAGCTGCACACTTGATGGTTGCTAGTTTGGCTGGAAGTTTAGCTCATGTTACATGCAAGGTTGTCTGTCATTGCTGATATTGCAGTATCTGTTCTCTTGTTTCGTTGTCTTGGCTGACGTTTTTGTGGTTTTCCAGGAGCCACTACGCAGTTCGATATTAAGTCAATTAAGAAACTTGCTTCAAGGGACTATTGCAAGTGAGATCTTGGAACCTGCTGTTCAGCTGGCTACAAATGACAATCTTGACCTTGGTTGTGCAGTAATTGAACAGAATGCTACTGATAAGGTAATGTCTAATTTTTACCTGCAAGTGGTACATCTTTTCCCATTCCAACAGGGTGAATTGATTTCTACTCTCGAGCATAATAAGGAAGCATTTATGGTTCAGAGAATTTTTGTAGGCAGTTGCCTCAAGAATCTATCTAGCTCTTGGTTCCACCACATAATGTGCATATTTGTGATCTATATCTGCAACTAAATAGATTAAACGTTTCCTAATTCACAATCATTACTTGATAACATTGGGTCATAAAGTATAGGTATATGTCAAGTTATATGTGACAAGGATGCTGTTCTGCAACACTACATGTGATGTGATGAAAACTAGCGTGCACTTGATAATGTGGTGTAAGGAATAGTGAGTCTGCGGATTAATATGGAAGCTATAGATAACCAATGAGAAGGCAAGACCTCAAATTGACTGAGTTCACTTGTGAACAAGCAGAAGCTAGTAACTGATCTGCACTGTTCGTGTTAGCTTTGGCATGGTGATGTACTATTCAGTAAAAAACATGGCTAATGGGATGCATTGTATCAATCTGATGGAAATTTTTGCAAAAGCTGTTGTTGAAATGTGATCTATTATCGGACTCATTTTACCTATTGATCTGGGATTCATTACGTGGACTTTAAAGATCATTGCACATCGCCCCAGTGTTTACATGGATTTCCAACTGTTTTCCCTTGTACAGGCAATACATGTCATTGATGAGGAAATACGTCAGCAACTTGCATTGCGAAGGAAACATAGAGATGGTGTTGGTCCAACATTTTTCGATGCTAATATTTATACACAAGGCTCCATGGGCATCATACCTGAGGCCCTCCGTCCTAAACCTGGTCATTTGTCTGTGACTCAACAGCGTGTTTATGAGGTATGTCCGTTGCATCTTTCTTGTGAGGATTAACAGTAAGGAAAGCTAATTTGGTTATGTGCTGTCCTGCCCTCTCCATTATCATTATCCTTTTCAGGACTTTGTTCGGCTGCCATGGCAAAACCAATCTAACCAGAGCTCACAAGCTGTTCCTACTGGCTCTTCAACCTTCTCTGGCAGTACTAGTCTTGCTGGTTCATATGGCGTGGCGTCGGCACAACTTAGCACGAGTTACTCATCTGCTCCAGTAAACATAGGATTTGATGTGTTGTCACGTACACTGGATGTTTCATCTGAGAAATTTGAGTCTAATTCAGAGGCCCTTCGAAGGTGATCTATCTTTTCTCGGAATTTGGTACTTCTTTTGATGCAAATTTGATTTGATGATTTTTTTTAATGTGTATTCAATGTTTCAGTACTTCCACCGTTCAAATGGGAATGGCTGATGGTGTTCTCCCACAAAATACTGAAAATAATTCTGGCAATGTATCATTTTCTACTGGTGCTACTGCTCATGAACTTCATCCAGTGGATGCATCCATGGATGCACTTAAGGTTGGAAAATGATATTTTTGTTTAACGTTATACTGCTAATGACTTGTTAATGGTGGTTGATGTGAATGACTGCATCTGTTAATAGGAGCTGGGAGTATCTTCAGTACCTTCATCATCATCAGTTCCTCTGGAGCGCCAGAATAGTAACATATCAGAACCCTCATTGAGCACAAGGGATGCTTTGGACAAGTACCAGATCATTTCCCAAAAGGTCGATTTCGAGTCTTTGCATTTTCTATGTAGTGATTGCACTTTTTGTGTGTTCTCTTCCTCCCTATTCCATGGTCTCCACTCAGGAACATGAGTGTTGTAACTCAAAACTAATTTTGATTTAATTGTTTAAATTCTAGACAAACTCTGGCATCAAGTTTTAACCTTTTTCTCCTTGTAATATTCCACTTGTGAACTTGTTTACTGTTTATGTATGGTTTCAGTTGGAGGCTTCTGTCACTAGTGATGGCAGGGAAGCAGAAATTCAGGTATTCTTTCTAGCACATTAATTGTGGGATATGTCTGGGCAACATGTTCAACTATTTCTTTTGATTGGTCTTCAGGGTTTGATTGCTGAGGTTCCTGAAATCATACTCAGATGTGTTAGCCGTGATGAAGCTGCTCTGGCTGTAGCACAAAAGGTCTATCGTTGTTGTCTTGGAGACTATTAAGTTTTCATGTTAGAATTGTTTTTGGATCAACTTTTGTTACTGCTACATATTTCCTATAATGATATAATTTCCAGTGATCATTTTACTGATTATTTTGGATCTTATTAGTTACTAAATTGTTCTTGGATACAGGTTTTCAGGGGTTTATACGAGAATGCATCAAACAGTTTTCATGTTAATGCATGTCTTGCTATTCTGGCTGCTATTCGAGATGTTTGCAAACTTGTGGTTAAAGAACTCACCAGCTGGGTATGTTTTTATCCTGTCTCTTTGAGCAGACTTTGTCTTCTTGTCCCATAAGAACTTACTGCAAAGATACAATGTCTTTACTTGTGTAAATGCTGCTTATAGTTTTTCAGTTGGCAGAGGTAGAATTTTACTGCACAATTATATCTTCCAGGTCATTTACTCAGACGAGGAGCGAAAATTCAATAAGGATGTTACGATTGGACTTATACGGAGTGAATTGCTCAATCTTGCCGAGTACAATGTTCATATGGCGAAACTTATTGATGGGGGAAGAAATAGTATGTTTTTAATGTGAAGAGATGATTGCATTACTGATTTGCTATTCTCGACAAATGACCAATTTGTGATTTGTGCAGAAGCTGCTACAGATTTTGCTATTTCCCTTATTCAAGCTTTGATTGTTGAAGAGCCTAAAGTTATTTCTGAACTTCACAATTTTGTTGATGCATTAGCCAAGGTGGTTGTGCTTGTCTACATTGTTTGTTAGACTGCTCTGACATATTTTTTTCTCTTTTGAAGTCTCTTACTGTTTATTACTTACAGCTTGCAGCAAAACCAGGATCTCCTGAGTCAGTACAACATCTTATTGAGATTGTTAAAAATCCTGCTACTGGTTCAGTTTCTCTGGCTGGAAGCTCTGTTGCAAAAGATGACAAGACAAAACAATCTAGAGAGAAAAAGGTTTGAATGATTTCTGTTACTTACCATAGGTTTGTTACTTTCTCTCTCTCTTGGTTCTGAAATCCTTTTCTTTTTGATACAGGCTACTAGTCTGGGCACTGGTAACAGGGAAGACTGTAGCATTGTTGAATCTGTTGAGCCAGACCCTGCTGGTTTCTGTGAACAGGTTCCTTACCTTGATGCTTTCAGTTACCTTGTTCTTTATTTGATGATAATTTCATTGCTAGGTACTTCTAGTTTAGGAATATATTTTCCTTTCTTTTTGGGGGAAGCTATGACACTAAATACTGTGTTTTGAGCTTGATATATGCTTCTTTTTGGTGGTTAAATACTCTCTCTTTTCACATGCTTGGAGGATGGAATGATAAATTCTAGCTTGCAACCATTTTGTTCTTGAATCTAGTTATACTGGCGCTCTACTCGCTTTACTCTCTCACACATACATGCATTGTCATCCATACCTTACTCTCTCACACATACATGCATTGTCATCCATGCCTTTAAGTTATGGGCTGATTGAAATGTACCCAATTGTTCAGAGGAACAGTAATTTTAGGATATTTTCTTTTTCTAATCCCTTTTTTTATCATATTGTTTGTTTAAACTATTAATATTGGTGTTATACTATATAGGTCTCTATGCTATTTGCTGATTGGTGCCGCATATGTGAACTGCCTGGTGCAAATGATACGGCTTTTACTCATTATATACTACAATTACATCAAAACGGACTGTTGAAGGGGGATGATATGACAGATCGCTTTTTCCGAATTCTTACGGTTTCTTTTTTGACTTGAAATGTTTTTATGTTTTAAGGATAATTTTGAAGCTACCAGTCTAATATTATCTTATAATTGCAGGAAGTTTCTGTCAAACATTGTCAATCTTCTGAGGTGATAAATTCCGGCGCATTGCCTTCCCCTCAACAAGTGCAGAATCTATCCTTCCTTGCAATTGATATTTATGCAAAGCTTGTATTTTCAGTCCTGAAGGCAAGATTTCTATGTAATTTTGTTTTGTTCTCTAAACTAGGTTTCATCTTGTGACTAACACTAGTATTTAATGTTTTCAGATGGAGCAAGGATCAAGTAAAGTGTTTCTTTTCTCCAAGGTTAATATTAAACCAAATTGTTTATATTTTTCGTTTCCCTATGGTTTCTTGTATATGATATCTGTGGTATGCAACAGATATTGGCTGTCACCGTGAAATTTTTACATAAGGAGTCCGAGGAGAAGAAAGCATCTTTCAACCCAAGACCATACTTCAGATTGTTTATAAATTGGTTTCTCGACCTTGTTTCCCTGGATCCTATTAATGATGATGCAAACTTTCAGGTACGATTTTTTTTGTTTATTTAGTCTTTTTGTTTCTGTTGACTAACATTGACTCTATTTATCACAGATTTTGACAGCCTTGGCTGATGCATTCCATACTCTGCAGCCCCTTAAAGTTCCTGCATTCAGGTTAGCGCATTCAATTTGGCCAGCAGAGATGTGAAATACTACTGATGAGCTTATATATTGTTCTATATTATGAGATATTCAGTCTAGTGGTCTGTTCTTGTTTTGTTTGTTTGTAGTTGGGGATTGAAATATGCAGATTTTCCTATATAATCATCATTCTTTCTTTCCCCAAGTGTTTGTGTCTGCTAATCAAAGGAAAAAGTGTCATCCTCTAGATGATAATTGTGTTTTTCTATCGCTAAATTGTTTTGTTCTAGAAATGGGGGATTCTCTACTTGCACTCCTGCTGTCCTTTCTTGGCTTAAGCATTTTCATCTTCTAACTTGATTATGATTGTTCTTCAGCTTTGCATGGCTTGAGTTGGTAAGTCATAGGAGCTTCATGCCGAAATTGCTCACAGGAAATGCTCAGAAGGGTTGGCCTTATGTCCAGCGGTTATTGGTAGATTTGTTTCAATTCTTGGAGCCATTTTTGAGGACTGCTGAGATGCCATCTACGGTATGTTGCTTCCTCTTAATAGTTGTTTTAATCCCAGTATACTTCTCTAATCTGTCTTTATGTGCAGATGCAATTTCTGTACAGAGGTACACTGAGAGTGCTACTGGTGCTACTACATGATTTTCCTGAGTTCCTTTGTGCCTATCATTTTACCTTCTGTGATATGATCCCTCCAACCTGCATACAAATGCGCAATATCATCCTGAGTGCGTTCCCCCTTAATATGAGGCTTCCTGATCCATCTACTCCAAACTTAAAGGTGCACATTAGTTCGAGGATTATTTTAATATCTTTTACAAAAATTCCACTTAAGTTTGTCCTGTAGTGAATAAGTGATTCATTCGGACTAAGTTTCATTTCATATTTGCAGATTGATTTACTTCCAGAGATCAGGGAAACACCTCACATTCTATCGGAGGTGGATGCTGCTCTTAGAGTAAAGCAGATGAAAACTGATGTAGACGAGTATCTCAAGGTACTTCAATTCACTTCCTGAAAAACTAATTTGGCTTCCTTCGTATCCGTTTTTATTTTCTAAAAGATGGGATCACCAAACCCATCATAACTGGGATTATAGCTTTTAGAGTTCAGTTGTATGATTCCTCTTCTGCTTTTTCTCTTGTTTGAACTTGTTTTTGAAAAAGTTCTACTCATATCTAAACATAAGCATAATATTACTTTCTTAATGGGGGTTTGCTTGTATTTGGAGTGCAAAACTATGTCATTTTAACTTTCAATTTTTACAGACGAGGCAACAAGGTTCAGCATTTCTCTCTGAACTGAAGCAGAGATTACTGCTCTTGCCAAGTGAAGCTTCATCTGCAGGAACCCGTTACAATGTACCACTGATTAACTCCCTAGTGCTTTACACTGGAATGCAGGTATAATCTGGTTTACTGTTTTTCTTATAGAGGTTAACTTTAAGTTCAGATTAGACACTAATTTTGTCTGGAAACTGCTTTATTTAGAGTTTTACTTATTTAATTCTGTGGAGCTTTAGATTTTGATTTTTCAAAATGAAATTCCTGGGAAGCGAGAAGAGGAATTGGTGATTTATTTAAATGTTTTTTTTAAATACCTCAATGAACTAAAACATGATTTTCCAATTACTACAGGCCATCCAACAGATGCAAGCCAGAATACCTCATTCACAGTCAACTGCGAACTTAAATGTATTGCTAGTAGATGCTGCACTGGATATTTACAAGACTCTTGCCCTAGATCTGGACACTGAAGGCCGATACCTTTTCTTAAATGCTATTGCCAATCAACTACGATATCCTAACAACCATACACATTACTTCTCCTTTATACTGCTTTACTTGTTTGCTGAATTTAACCAGGTAAGAAAGTTCTTGTAGTTACCACTTCTGTAAATCCTTCGTTTTTTCTACAATTTGCTTTATTTTATCCAATGCAACCACAATTCTGTGATAGGTTTAGTAACTGGTGGCAACATCAAACTGTTACTCCTAATTCATAACTGCCTGTTCTTGTCAGCAGGAGATCATCCAGGAGCAGATTACAAGAGTGTTATTGGAGCGACTAATCGTTAATCGACCCCATCCATGGGGCCTTCTGATAAGTTTTATTGAGCTCATTAAGGTGATTATCTTTCCAGATGTGTCATTTAATGATCTTTGCTTTCTTTCACGCGGTATCACATTATCTAATCAATGCCTCTTTCTCTTGTGCTTTTTCTTTTTATCTCTGCTGAAATCCTTTTTTCCCCCCCCTTCCGTACAGAATCCGAGATACAATTTTTGGAATCGGTCCTTCATAAGATGTGCACCTGAGATTGAAAAACTATTTGAATCGGTTGCTAGGTCATGTGGTGGCTTAAAACCCATGGACGAAAGTATGGTCTCAGGATGGGTTTCCGATGGTACACATTGAAATTATTCTGCATGTACCTGTACATACACTGAATAGCAAGAACTTGTCTTTAGTCCTCTGACAAGTTGTGATTAGATTAAATTAATTGCCTTGTTCTAGAATACTCATATTCGTGGTCTCATGATTAGTTATAATTATGTAAGAATGTTCCTGATTATTTTCTTAAATCTTCACGATGTAAATATTGTATTCTGTGTTAATATCTGAACCAAATTGTTCATTCCTTAATGTGTATTTATTCTACTTGCCGTTGATAATTCGTTTATTTGATGAAAAGCTTCCAGCCTCATCGGTCTGAGTGCTGTCCAAAATTTTGACTGAATTGTGTTGAATCTACGTAAAATTTGTTCTATTGTGTTGAGTTGGTTTAGGCTGTCAATCTGATGCAGCTTGAACACCCCAACTGTTTCTTGTAAAACCGTATGTTTTAGACAAATTTGGTCTGAAGGTTTTGAAGAAGTTTAGATCAAGCAATTAAAATTCGATTAGAATTTGTTTAAAGTTTGGATTGTATTATAAAGATTGGATTGGATTGACAAATGATATGGTTTTGAAGAAATTTTTATGTCATGTAATTTGAACTCCGATTATAATTTGGGTCGTATCATAGGGGATTAAATTGGACTGACCCGTTGTTTTTAGGGTACATAATCCCGTTATGTTATTTAAAGGTATTGATATGTTTTGATTTATAAAGTTCAACTGGATTGATATCTACAATTCAAAACATTTTGAGTTTAATACCTTTAAATTAATAAGATGTTCATTAGGTTGGGTCGGGTTAGTTTTTAGTAGGGGTGAACATTCGGGTAATTCGGGCCGAAATTTTACTGTTCTGGCCTGGCCCGAATTACCTGAAAATTTTTTCATCTTACCCGGCCCGACCCGAATTACCCAAAATTTTGTTCGGCTTTACCCGAAGTTTTTTTATAATTTTTTTAAAAAAACCTGAAATTTTGTATTTTTATAACTTAATTCGGGTAATTGGGTCAGCCCGAAATTTTTTGGAGTTACCCGAATTACCTGAATGACCCGAAATTTGAAATTTTTTTACCCGACCCGGCCCGACCCGAATAATGATCACTCCTAGTTTTTAGGTTTAACTTGATTTAAAACTCAAAGCTTGCAATTTAAATTTTGAATTGGCTTAAGCAAAATTCAATTAATTTTATTTTTAATTTAAAATTAAAAAGTGATGCATACAACACCATATTATTTGCGCCAATCTGCAGGTTTACTAACTACGTATCTAAAAGATAGCGAGTATAGGTTCTTTCGTTTTAAAAAAAATCAATCTGAAACTTTTTATACATAATTTGTAAACTATCATCGCTATTCATCATCGTCATCTTCTTCTTAAGCAGACTAATATATGTAACCCTAATTATTGAAATTTCAGCCGAGTCCCCCAAGCTCCACACAAACTCTTCACTCACCCACTCCCAAAAAGACTAATTATCTTATTGTTGTATTAGTATTTGTTTCATCATATTAATTTTATATATAAGAGAAGAATTATATTGGGTCTAAGATTCGTTGACTAAATTTTGTCTATGTATTTGATATTCCTTTTTGGTCTTTGGTTGGACATTTCTTTTTCCTCATATGGTACCACATAGAACCTTTGATATGTCTTCCACTTAAACTTGAGTTTTTAAGAGAATATAAATTTATAATCATTATTTTAAGTATATAATGAACAAGCTTGCAAATATATATTACAAAGTTATAAATTATGTATCTTATTTTGAATAACTTATTTGATAAATTAAACTTAAATTAATTAATTTAAATTATTTTGTAAAAGTTCGAACTTAAAGATGAGCCATTACTCAAGATAGGAAAATGTAATCCACAAATTTGGGGAAGTACAATTGATCATTGGAAACAAAATACAATTAATGCTTATTTAGCAAAAGATTTTAAACATTCTCTGTAGTAGGTCTGAAAAGGTATTTAAAAATATCAAATTGAGATATTTGTACCTTATAGAAGTAAGGAACTATGACATATATATTTGGAATAAATTCCATTTTGAGAAAGTTGAAAAAGAACTATCTCGGTGAAAGGTTCTATACATCTATCCTATATCTATGCGAAAATGTCCAATTTTCGTAAGGACTTCTTGACTGATATTCAAAAAGTCTGACAATGTATGCAGTGGCGAGCCACAATGAGGGCATTTGTCTCTACTGACTCCAAAAACTTTTATAAGAAAAAATTGTAATTTTAAGTTTTGAAATCATAAAAAAATTAAAATTTTGCTCCCATTAAAATTTTGCCTTCACTAATTTTTTTTTTACATCCAGTAAAATTTTGCCTACACTTAAAAAAATTTCTGGATCCGCCCCTGAATATATGTATATTAGACTGTTTTAAACAATTATAAATCTTAGGAGTTAATTATGATTCGTCAATAAAAATATATTTAGTGATTAGATATTTAGAATGTTGGGTTTTTCTACTGATTCTGCAACTCTTCTCAAACAGAAACTGATAAAATACTTGATTTTTGCAGATATGTAAAACTTGCAGGAAATTAAAGAAGACAGATTTACTTGGTTCGATAGTATAATACTATCTACATCCAAGGTTCCCACCTATGGTGGTGAAGATCTTTCACTATGAGAGGATATACAGAAGAAAACAATACAGAGATATGAGTGTTCACTTGAACACCTGCAAAACAGAGTCTCAAACTCCTCATTACCCAGGGTCAGTACTCTAGCACTCTCTGACGATTTTTCCTCTCTGATTTTCTCACTCTCGACTGAATACAAGATGAATTGAAGATAAAAAATATTTCTGTGCTATACAAAATATTTCTGTGCTATGTGTTGTGATTCTCTGTCTCTTGTGTTTTGCCTTTTATATTGCTAAGGAAGAAGAAGATCTTCGGACGTGTGGATGGCTTGTGCATCTCCTCCTCCATGTGCCTATCACGTGACTGACTAATGTCCTCCATGCTTTGCGTTTTTTTCTCCTTGAAGCTGCGTTTTGTAACTCCTTTAATTGTCCTTTAATTGTGTGTAATATCTGATAAAAAAAACGACAGTGTATGGGCCACTCAACTTATGTCACGTGGGTTGTATTTGTCTTCTGACATGTTGGTTGTCACGTGGTAGGTCTAAAGACTCTAAACACTCAGCTCTTGTTTTTGACATTGAAACAACCGATTGCTTCACCTTGTTCTTCTTCTTCGACAGCTCTTCAGACACACGCATATGTTACTTCTAATCTTCATTCTTCTTGCATTCTAGAAGTGACTGTGCTGGGATGTTGGAGTATTCGTGAGTTTGTCACATAGAAAGTACAAGTGGTGAAGTAGCTAAAAACATACACGTCCAGAAAAATTAGCTGAAATCATTGCTCATTACTGAATTGCAAGGATATAGTATTCTGTGTGATCTTTAAAGTTTACACGTTATTCCCTGAGAATTAGAATCAAGCTTTCCTTGATGCAGATATTGCAGCCAAGCTGGGGCATAACAATGTATTAAGTCTCACGCCGAATATAATTGCAATTGAGGTATCTTTCTAGGTCCTATGTTGTTTCTGCTTATATGAAACTAGGGTGGTGATGTTTTAAATACATTGAACTCCATCCTGCTGCAATGCCTTCCTGTATTCACCTTTCTAGCTATCTGGTATTTAAGCTAACTGAAGTTCAGCTTTCTGCCAGGCACTTGACCAAATCCAGACTTTGAAGAGAGCGCATAAAGCCTATTCTTTTTGGTGAGATAAGATTCTCTGTCTAGTTTTATGGTGTCTTATTCTGTCCTATATAACTCAACCATTTATTTATGCTGGTCTTGCGTGGACCCTGCATAAATAAACGCAGGACCCGTATAAATGAATGACTTAGATTCGTGGAATAGAATAAGACACCATAAAACTGGACAGAAGATTTTGAATCTTGTTTTTGATCCTATCCTGTTTCGTATTTATTGGCCGAGACGTGGCTTGGGAAATGCATAAATGTTCCCGAGGTGGAAGGGTTGGAATCCGTTGTGATATAGAATCGAAGGGAAGAAGGTGTGTGGTTCAAAGAAATTCAGGTCGGATTGATTTTTGTGTCTCTTAACATGGCCTGTTAAAGATTATGATGTGACATTAAGTGTTATCTTGATAATATTCATTCATACTTGCAGGCCAATTATATAAAAATTCAAACTTTTCCACTTAAAACATGATTCGTTACCAATGTTCTGAGTATCGTACCATACTGATCGGACAAATTTTTTTTAACTTTTGCATCTAATTCAGGTTGTCACAGTTCTAATGAACTGGCCACTTTAACATTCACACCTCAAAGTTTTTAGTTACAAAATGTTTAGAATATCAATTAGAGAATTTTGGTTAAATATCAATGAGTTTAAAGTATAATGTTGTGTATCAAATTACATGAACATAAGTTCAAAGCGAGAAGCTATAAACTTGAAAGGCTCCCAATAACATGTATAGGTTATTTTAAAACATACAAAAATATCAAGCCAAGTCAGGTGAGGTAGAGCTTTGGACTGTTGGGACTCGATCGAGCTTTTTGGGCTCAATCAGGTCTCGAGCTGCTTAGGCCCAAGCTCGGCTCGCCCGATTGTCATCCCTAATTTTGAATATTCATTTAGGTAAGTCTAGACGGAGTTACTTCAAAACTTGAAATGAAATAACGTCTAATAAATTAAATTTGTACTCGCACTAGGTTAAAAGAAGTTGAAATCGAAATAAAATATAGACATATAGGTGTTACGAGAAGAAAAAATTAGAAGTGCAATTCACCATAAGAGTTGGCAGCGACCCAAAATCCAAAACTTTCTGTAGATTCAAATTGCAAAATTGAAAGGAAGGCAAAAGGTTATATACTACTCTACCTATCAAGCCTCTCTATGAACCTAGTGAAATTTCGATAAAACATGAAGGATTGTAACAAAAGCAATGAAGCAAATGCTCATAATGACAACAAACTTAGGCCCCAGTTTGAGCCCTGGAGAATCATGTGTGTAAAACTGAAGCATAGTTTCAACTGATCCTCCCGAGGCTCCTGCCGAAGCTCCACAGCTTGCCGTCTTCCTCCTGCGCATGCTCGCAGCCGCAGCTGCAGTTCCTCTTTGAGGTCTTGATCCACCTAAAGCCATTTCTATACATATCCAAAAAGAAACCAAACAGTTAAATTCAATGATTTCCAGACAGATTTTGCTGAGTGACAAGTACTCTTGAACTCATCTCTGCTCAATACATAATGTAACCAACTGCAAATCTAACATAATGAATAAAAGAATTAGTCCAAAACTCAATTCTCCATTCATTAATTGAGCTTCCAAACCCCTTGTTACCTCCCAAACGGCTAACTTCAATGTTCTTCAGACAAATCCTATTCAGTAATCAGTATTCATCCAGCTACAACACACAAAATGAATCATGAACTTAACGTAAAACCAGTTCCTAATATTCAATAGCAACTCAAATCTAAAACCCTAATTACACAGCAAAACGTTTAGAATGTTTTCTCGGGAAGCCATGTATTTACTGAATATATCATGTAATACAAAATATAACCAATTAAGAGGCATTACCAAGTTCTTCACAGATTTTTTTCCCCCAAATAGTATAATCTCAATCTAAACTAAATCGCAATCTCATGCATCAAAAGCCTTTCCAAGATAGAATCAAAGTATACAAAAAAATCGAGCAAGCAAAAAGGTCAGGAGGATTCTGTGAAGGGAATTGCGTAAAACTTGCGATTCCACAAATATGAATTCCAAAAAAATAACCACAAACCGAGTTATTCAGTGACAACTACAGAATCAGAATTCTGAAATCAACAACCTTCAAAGAATTAATCAAAAGAAAATTACAACGAAAAATCCAAGTTCGAATTGCAGAAGTAGAATTCAAGTATCGAGGTTGAGAAAACTACAAAACCACAATGGAGGTCTAGCTAGCTGTAAGCAAACACGTATTGAAAGAAAAGGAGTAAACCATTGCCCAAGGAACAGTAGAAAATCAATCGACTCGTGAGCTCACCTGAATCGACTCGTAAAAATCGGAGACTCGAAACGGAGAAGACTGAAAGTTTAGTTTGAGATGGCTAAAGTAAGATATCAACCGTTTTGAGTTGTAACTTTATAGTGTTCGGGTTATGCGTATTTTGTATCCTAACGAACTACAACCACTTCCACCCAATAGCATTCAGCCACGTACACAGCAAGTCCGTACTCAACTCACAAACCCTTGTTTGCGCTTTTCTTAACTAATTAGTTTTCTAATACGAGCATATGACAACATAAATGTTTTGTTTATTATATGAAAAAATCATTAACCCAAATTTAGAAGGTATAAATTTCACGCTCGATCAAAAATAGTAATAGGTCGAATCGGGCTTGGAATCGTCTAAAAATTTTGTAATCAAACCCGAATCTAACCCAAAGTTTGGATCGGTTAGACAACCCAAATTTATGTGAAACTTCTAAATTTTATGTCGGGTCGTTTAGACGGCCCAATCCTAACACCAGTTCAAAATCTCGAATTTAAAAACAATCTAAACCAAGTCTGAAGTTCAATCAACTCTAAACAAGCCTATTAATTTTAATATCATATGGTCCCTTCTCAATCACCTCTTCCAATTCACATTAACTCATGGTAACGTATACATTGTTTCGCACTTTGAATACTGGATAACTGAACAAAGGGAACAACTTCACATAAACTTCACTTACATGTGGGTGAGATGCTTAGTAATCTTTACATTTGTATTACTTCCTAGAAAGGTAATGCAATTATTCAATAGTTGAATTAGGGCAACTGACCTAATCCTGTGGCACGTAAATAATAGACTCAGCTGTTACGGTACATCAAAAAAGCCACCTTCAGTCCTTCACTAGACTGCATGTACCCCCTCAGTTATTTCAAGCTATCTTGCTTCTTCTTAAGGATTAATAGTACCTTTGCGACCGATCGGAGCTTGGACTGCGGCCTCAAGAATGCATATGACCGATCACTTCGCAATCGGAACTTGGAATTTTAATATCAAAATGGCACATTCAACTTTTCAATCCTCTGAAAAACCTAGCACCTTTATTACCGATTCCGGTTCCTTCAAGACTCGATAACAGAAGAGATCTAGTATCTGGTCGCCATTTCAACTCTTTTAGATCAGAAAACAGGGATGCTAACGCAGGAGTCACTTCAGCATCCTTTATCTTGTTACATGATATAACTTTCAATCTCTCAAGCTCCTTCCACTTATCAATGACAGCTTCGAGACCTGCTGTTGTTAGTAACGAGCATCCTTCCAATGAAACAAGCTTCACTCTCCTGTGAAGAAAGAAAAAAAGAGACCTAGTTAAACACAATGAGTCCGAGCATTCAATAGTTTAACACCAAATTTCCAATATGATTAACATCCTTTATCGTCCCATCAGCCACAAAGAAAAGTAAATTCACAGGGAAAAAAATCAGAGAGTTATAACCATTCAAACATAGTAAGAATGCTAACTTCCCTAAGGAAGTCCCTGTTGCTCGTAAACCCCTATCATTCCTCAAAAAGGAAGTTATCTTGGCTTGATTTTACTTTTCAATTACTTGTTTTATTGTTTCACTTTCTTCTAAGACAAAAAAAGTTAAACTGTCTAAGAACATAAGCTAGATGCATAATCATCCATAAAGATTATGGCCGTACTGCTTGTAATAATAAAAGAGAAAAGTAAAGTCACTAAACCAGAAAAGCAAATCACTGCAAGGAATGTCGATGATTACACACAAAAATCTGCAACGACAGACTTATTAACATAAAATCTATATGACAAGTAGGCCTTTTTATAAGATAACACCATCTGCAAGCCTGAGGTTTCCGATTTTCGACGGTAGTCCCTTCGTTAACTTTGCTGCTGTAGAATAAACTCATTTTCAAATGGAGTAGCATGTTCGATACCTACACTATGTGGTCTATTTTCAGCCTTATTGCACCTCATTTTGCAGGAATTGATAACTTGTGGGCAGTATAAAAAGGCAACTTAAAGATCCAAACATAGCATACAAAATGGTATAACAATACACAACTGCAACACTATAAATACAAGCTGCTGAGTCCACTTCAAAGTTTCTACTTAATAGCACAAAATCAAATTGAAGAGGAAACATTTTCCATACCTGCATACACTAGCAAGGTCAAAAACATCGTCCTCCAAGCCCCAGCAGTCCTGAAAAACTAATTCCCTAACAGAAGCACAAACGCCAAACAAAGCCTTCACTCCCTGCTTTTCCCTCATTTGACACTGCTCCAAATACAACTCTTCAAGAGCAAAACAACATCCTAGATGCTCCTCTAAACCCGGATTTGAATCAATGCTCTTACACGATCGAAGCCTCAAAGTCTTCAAATTCCCAGAAAATGAAAGCGCAGACAACCACCCACTATCCATCCTGTGGTCATTAAGAGTCAACTCCTCAAGCATTTCACAACATTGGCCTATTGCTTTAACTCCGTCGTAACTCCCTTCACACCCACATAGCTCAAGCTTCACCAATCGCCGACAACATTGTGCCAGTATCGTCAACCCAATATCAGACACCACCGAACGGTAAAACCCATTAACGCAACCAACCAATTTCAGAACTTGCAGATTCTTACATGTAGAAATACCCTTCAACGACATGTCCCCACAACAATGCAACTCCATCTCTTGTATTGTCTCGCACTTACTCGCAATACTCACCAACCCATTTTCGCTCGCACCAATTGCAGCTATTCTCCGAATACTTGGATAGTTTTCGGCGATCATTTCGAGCCCGTAATCGACAAAATCCGGCGACAACACATCGTTTCCACCGACAAACAACGAGTCCGAGAACTCCGCATCAACAGAAACGCACAAGCTCTTATGGCTCACCACGATACCTGAATTCCGAGACTTTCTTATGCAGGCTCCAACGATGTCGAGATCAGTCAGATTCGGGAACCGGTGGAAGATCCGACCCGAATTGAGAAAAGACCAATCGACAAGCTTCAGGGCACGTACTAAACGGCCGTGAAGTAACAACCACCGTTTGCAGACAAGAGAGTTTGTCAAGCACTCTGATGTCGGAAGCTTGGAGAAGACTTGGAGAAGAAGCTCGTCGGAGAGAAGGGAAGTGAAATCCGGTGCCCGAAGGTCCATTGAGTAATGGTGAGGATGATGAGGCGGTGACGTTGACGGGGTTGTGGAGGAAGATCTGTGACGCATCTTCGAAATGTTACGCTTCAGTGATTGTCTTGGCTTCTTCAAGCGATTGGTCTCGTGAAGTCAGACTTGACGGAGTTGGTGACTTCGGTTTAAGGTTAGGACTTTGGTTTCGGGTTTGGGTTTTTCTTTGGTATTTTCATATGTTGTTTTCAAGTTTAGGATAATCCGGAAACAGTATCAGCTTTTTCTCTAAGGTAGTTCTTGTCTCTTTCAATGCTTTGGGAACATATCTTTTTGTTTGTGTTTGTTAGATTTGAGGGGTGGACAATTTTTCTCATTGATTTGCTCATGATTCCGCGACTTCTTTGGCTACACTTTGGTATGGTCGAGTCCTCGTCTCCTTTTGTTCTCTCGTTGCATCTTGCCCGTTAGATACCAATGTAAAGAAGTGGGGCGTCAAGATCATCATGTGATGAATGATTTTATTTTATAGAGTTTTCTGTTTCTCTGGATAGCATTCGTATCCGATAAAAAAAAACTTTGTACCAGACTTTTAAACAACCTTTTTCAAGTTAATTAGTTAATCTTCGGTTTAAACCGGTGTAAAAGGATGTTTGTTAGTTATAGACAATGTAAGTGGATTACGTCAATGAAGTGATACGTAATGGTTATGGCCATGAAATTGGAAATTAAATCTAAATAAGACACGTAATTTATGTTTTAAATAAGTCATTTAATTAACTTAAAAATTCATTATTATTATTATTATCTAAAAGTGTATCTAGATAAAAAAATAAATATCATATACAAATATAAAGTCAATAAATTGAATTTAAAATAAATCTAGAACTCATTCTTTTCTTTTAACGGAGGATATGTTGAGTAAACCTTTAAATCGGTTGAATTTTTTAATTATAAATAAAAACAAACTTATGCACAGGTACATTAACAATTAAATTTAATTAGATGACAAAGACAATATTGACATTCCCATGTATAAATTATATGCTGATATATTATATGCTGACGATAATTACAGTACTGAGATAGTTAAAATGCAAGATTGTTATAATTACGCTGACATCGACCTTGGAAACGGACATCTCAATGTACTTGGAAATGCACAAGGTCCCCCAATCAAATATGGACTCAACGCTTCCCTGAATTTATTGAGGTCTTTAAATAAATATTTATAAGAATATATAAATAATCTTATAAATATTTAATTTATAAAATCTTATAAATTAGAATAAAATTATTTTTTACTTAATAATTTTTTAATCAAATTTCAAAAAAAATTTATAAATATGGACTATCTCTTTTAGTCGAATTTAAATTTTTAAATTTTATTCTATTTAAAACTAATTTTGCAATAATTTAATATTATTTAAATCTTTAAAATTAAAACTTCTTATCTTACTAATTAAAACATTTTTTTTAACCTCCGATCATTCTCGTCCTACTTAAACTAACTAGACGTTTGATTTAAGTACGGGGTTGGTTATAGATATGGGTATAATAGTAGAAGATGATGGAAATAGGTATGAAAAATAATAAAAAAAGATGTTTGGTTTGTAACTTAGGTTTCTGTATTAAAACGAGAGATTTCATAAAATATACCTGGAATGGCAGAACAAAAAATTCCCTCGTTGATGAGACGCGATAAGGCAGGATGGGAGATCGTAAGGAATTGAGAGGTAATAAAAAAGTAAAGAAAGTTTGTACTCCCAAGAAAGTGGGGGGACTAGGCCTAAAGTGCATTCGCTCTATGAACGATGCTCTCCTAACGAAACTCGGATGGGCCCTTCTTACTAAACCCCAGGCTTTATGGGTCAAGGTACTGCGGGCTAAGTGCCGGGTGGATACCCACCATCTTCCCCTAACGTTAGCTAGGAATGGAGCTTCGGTTTTTTGGCGGGGGCTTACCGCGGTTTGGCATATTGTTCGTCAAGGCGCTACTTGGCACATAGGTAATGGACGCCGCATTCTTTTCTGGCTTGACAACTGGCTTGACGACTGGGGCCCTCTCTATTTATTAGCTCAAACAGAAATCCCGGAGAGTATTCTCCATGCTACTATTTCTGATTTTCAGGACGGGAGTGGCAACTGGGCTTGGCCTTCCTTCCAACATTATCTCCCAGCCACTGTGTGTATGGCTATTGCTTCCGCCCTTTCTCCCATCAACGACCACGCAGAGGATCAATTGTTCTGGGGCTCAACCGCCAATCGGAGGTTCACCGTAGCATCTGCTTACGACCTTATTGAGTCTATTCCCACAGATGATTTCCACAGGGTTTGGGAGGATATATGGAAGTGGGCGGGCCCTCAGCACATCCGGTCGTTTCTCTGGCTCATGGCAAAAGGGAAATTGTTAACTAACAAACAACGGGTGACCTGTCATCTAACCATGGAGAATGGTTGTCATTTCTATGGCCAAGAGGAATCACTTCTACATGCTTTACGAGATTGTACTCGGGTGCATTCTTTCTGGCACAAATTTCCTCCAGACATGGTTGGTGGGGATTTTTTCAGCCACGCAGAGGGCAGCTGGCTCCGGACAAACCTTAGACATCATGTAACTCAGCGTGGCCTACTATTTTTGCCGTCGCCTGTTGGTTTATATGGAAATGATGTAACAACAACATTTTTGAACCGGACTTTGTTTGGCCACTCGACAGTATTAAAGTTGTCATGGATTACACTCTTTGGATCACTAGAGTCAGTGAGCTAGAACACCGGGTCTTTCCATCTCAAGGGCTTCCGTTGGGTTCTTTCGTAGAGTGGGAAAAACCCATTGAAGGCTAGGTTAAACTTAATATCGATGGTGTGTTGAACCCGGAGTACAATATTGCTTCAGCCGGCGGCATTATCAGGAATTACCGGGGGCATTGATGTGTAGGCTTCTTACACAACATCGGTGTCGGTGATCCCCTGTTAGCCGAACTCTGGGGGGTGTATTCTGGTCTCATTGTGGCGTGGGATTGGGGCTATCGACGTGTGATAGTGAAAGTGGATTCGTTGAAGGTAATCAATATTCTCTCCTCATCACATCGTATTCTGACTAGAATCTGGTTTTTGGTGACAGGTATCCAAGATTTGATCCTTCGAGACTGGGAGGTGCAACTTCAGCATACCCACGAGGAAGGCAATCACTGTGCGGATCACTTGGCTCATTTAGCTTCCTTCGCAGCGCAGGGACTGCATACCCTTCAGGAGCCACCACTAAGCATTTTGGAGGCTCTTTCCCGAGACCGAACTGGCATTCTCTATACTCGGACCGTTCGTAGGGGTTTAAGTGCAACCCGATAGTTGTTTCTTTTGTTTTCTTTCCTTGTAAAAAAAGGAGTCTCTTCTCCTCTAACGCCAACACATACTGTCGCGACACAAATCGTGAGCCGTGTTTCGACTTGCAGTCTTTGACAACAAAACTGTTCCAACGTCCTAACTCCTAAGAAGCTCTCTCTTTGCACCAAGTCCAACAATTCCACTGTATCAACATAAGACGTCCAAGGGTTCTTATTCTATTTAATATTTTAAAAATTAAGTAAAAAAATAATTCAATAAAATAAATTCAATTTAAGCAATAACTAATCATAAATTAATAATTAAAATATCGAATATAAGTTATATCCGCGACCATAATTAGGGATGTAGTGCATTCTAAAGCAAAAATCCAATAACAATAAAAAAGTAGAACAAGATAAAAACATTAATTCTCATGAATTCTTAAATTGTTGAAATATTTATGTTATTTGTTGAATCTTGATGGAATCTTGAACTTTTTTCCAAAGGTCCCCCTTTATTGTTCCAAGTCGCTTTAATTTAGCTCCTTCTTTTACACCAACTCTTGGCCTCCCTTTATTGTTCTAAGACCCTTTAATTTTATTTAGCTCCTTCTTTTACACCTAACTTTTGACTTTTTGTATCATTTTATAATACAAAATCCTAAACAGTTGAAAATTAAACATTAATATTAAGGAATTAATTTAAAAAAAATTAACTATTTTTTATCTTTTGAATAAAAATTTAAATTCATGTCATGGATTAGCAACTAAAAATCTCACTGAAATACATAATTTGAGTAGCAAAAAAAGACTCTTATTTTATCTCTTTTTATTCTATAGAAGGTCAACCTCTTTTTGTCGCTTTTTACGACGAATCCAAATCATCTGTTCAATATTATTTTGTTTTATTCTGTCTTATGGAATCTCAGCCATTTATTTTGCGGGACCCATGCGACACTTATGCGGGACCCACATAAATAAGTGACTGAGATTTATTGGATACAATAAAACACCATAATATTGGACAGAGAATCTGGACAGAGTCATAACAAATAAAATAAGATAAAATTAAAATCCTTTTTATTAGTTTTTTCATCTGATAAGGTGTCCCCTTTGTTCTTACCTATGGTCAGTCTTGAGTCTGAGTATGAACATATTCACAAGTAAATAGTTTTAATGGTAACGTTATTTTCAATAAATTCATGTCATCAATCAATCTTACTTCCACAAATGTTTTTCTTCACCAACTTTTGTCCTTTTCTCTTTCTTGAAATATTATTGGATGAATTTGGATCAATCTCCGCCGCCATAGGTATTACTATAGTTAGAAGACAACGATAAATAGTACAGCAACTTTTTCATGGTGGATTGACAGGTTCTATCTTGGAAAATTTTTATATACGGTAACTTTGCATTTCCATCTTGTGAATTCATTCCTGAATCTCTTTAAACTTTCCTAAGCTCATGAATGGCTACGCCACCAGGAGTCCTGAACACGCTAGAAGCTGAGGGATACGCTGTTTACTGATAAGGAAACTACCATTCGTGATAAGGGTAAATTCTCAAATTCATTCTCGGGTTTAGTGATGTCCAAACAAGAAAAGAATACCAGTACTGAAGAGGATTAAAGATTAAAGAAAGCAAAAGAAGATTATTTAACAACCTACGTGGTAGATATAACAACAACAACAACTAATACCAGAAGCTTGAACAACAGGATCATATCTCAGAATCTCACTACAAAGTAAGAAGCTGATTATTAAGTACAAAGCGCGCGCGCGCCTACTATGTTGATCTATTATTCCTATAGAAAGAAGAAAGAGTAACAGACCGATCACTCATCTTCTTTAAACCACCTCGAAACGAAGTGTACATCAACTGCGTACTTCCATCCATTTTGGCGCTGTGAAGGAGAACAACCAACTGCAGACAGCAAGATATTCCTCCTGACTTGCCAACGTGGCAAAGGGTGGTTGCAGAAGGAACCAGAGGTGGTACGTCGGACGTTGTCGCCGGAAGTTAGGGTGCCGGTGGTGGCGGTGCCGGTGGCGTCGGTGGTGGTGGCGGCGGTGCCGGTGGCGGTGGCTGGCTCACTCATTTCTTCGCCTCACAATACAAACTTCCCCAAGTGGTAGTGCTTCTGATATGATCCCGTGCTCTTCTCATACGCATATTTATAGGGAAAGGGCTAACGGGTGGTGGTGGGGGGTAGAAAGGAAAAGAAAGAATCCGAAAACGGAAGCTTCGGAATCATTTTCCTCCTAAGTTCTCGTTCTGCTTTCATGCTCACCCGACCGATTGGGTCAAAGCGCACTGTGATGATTAATTGGGATTTGGAAATAATCATGGCACCTTCCTACGACGATCCAAGTCGAAGAAAATCTAGTTTGGTCAATTGGGATAATATTTGTAAGCATAAGAAATCAGGTGGTATTAGTCTTAGAAGACTTCAAACAAACGATGATGCAATTCTAACAAGACTTGGCCAGTTGGCTGGACTTTGATTACTAATTCTCATGCTCAATGGGTCCGAGTTGTAAGAGCTAAATACAAGCTTGATATAAACAACTTGCCTCTTACCCATAAATCAGCTGGAGGGATCAATGATTTGGCAAAGTGTAGCTTCAGATTGGCAACATGTTTTGAATGGTATCAGATGGATAGTTGATAATAGAGTTATTGCGAGGTTTTGGTTAAACACCTAGGTTCACGACTTGGGTCTCCTAATTGTGCTTGCCACGGCCATGATTTCAGAGGAGATGATTAATTTACCGGTGAAATTTTTTGTGGCTGGCTATGGTGGTTGGAGATGGGAATTGTTCCAAGGTATGTTGCTGGCATCGGTTTGCATGGCTGTTGCTGGCATCATTCCCCCCAACAACGAACATGGTAACGACAGGATAGTTTGGGGAGCTTCTGAGAATGGGATTTTTTTCACTGCTTGTGCATACATTTGATTGAAAGCACAATATTCAAGGAGGGGATAACAACTGGAAGTTAGTTTGGAAGAGTCTATGACAGATCATCTGTCTAATATTATGGTGCCTTATTGTATCCAATAAATCTCAGTCATTTATTTATATGGGTATCACATGGGTTCTGCGTGAGTTCCGCAAAATAAATGGCTGAGATTCCATAAGACAGAGTAATATTGGACAGAAGATCTGGACTCATCCCTCACTGCATGAATGTTCGGCTCACTAACTCCACAACTTGGACATAAATCATCATAGATAAATGTCGTATCTATCTTTGTTGGCTAGATAAAAGCCTTTCTCTTAAAAGGAGCAAGAGGAAAGCTCGGATTCTTTGAAGTCGTAACCAAGGATTACAAAACCGGACCGGACCGGCCGGTCCGACCGGATATAGCCGGAACCGGCCATGTGTCCGGTTCGGTTTTGGTAAATAACCTTTGAATATGAAAACCGTCCGGTTTGTCTAATAACCGGCCGGTTTTCATACTAACCGGTTATTTGTTAACCGGAATAAAACCATCCTCTCATCTCTTCTCTCTTCTCAGTTCTCACGCACCGCTTCTCGTTTTCTTCCGTAAAACACCGCTTCACATTTCTCTCCTCTCTCTTCAGATCTGGCCGGCATCGACCTCAACCACGGTGATGTTGCCGGGTACTTGCCCGAGGAGCTCGGTTTGCTTTCAGATCTGGCCGGCATCGACCTCAACCACGGTGATGTTGCCGTGTACTTGCCCGAGGAGCTCGGGTTGCTTTCAGATTCGGCCTTGAAGCTAGTTTTCAAGCTGGTGCGTCTCTGGCGTTGTCTTCTCCGGCGGTTTTGGTCAAGGTATTCTCCTCTTCTCCATGCTCTCCTCTTCTCCGCGCTCACCTCCGTCCGTGGTTGATTTTTTGGTTGATTTTTTTGGTTGATTTCGAGCTGGATCTAAGCAACAACAGGTTTGCTGGGAAGTTCCCGAGAGTTGTACTGCAGTTGCCTCAGCTCAAGTTCTTAGATCTAAGGTTCAACGAATTTGAAGGTAGGGTGTGTTTGGAGGACAGGTGGGTTCTTGGATGTTTGTCGCAGGGGTTGAGTTTCAAATTTAGGGGTTTTGTGATGTAGTAAGCACGACCTATGCTTGTTTTGATCTTAGGGAGTTTCGCTGTTGTGTGTGAATTAAAGATGTCGTTTCTTGGTTGTGTTTTGGAAGTTAATTCTTCTAGGTTAGTTCGTCTGGTAGAATTGAGTATTTGGGAATCTTTCTTTTTCTCGTTGTCGTTGTTTCTGCTTTTTTGATGATGCTCATGGGATAATCTCATTCATCTCCTTGAAGATTATGGCTCTTTGAATTGGTGGCTAGTATTCTAATATAGCTCATAGAATACAAATATTCTAATATATTTAGTGAGATTGTTCTTAATATAGCTCACTTTAGCGGTTAGAAACTATATATAAACTTGTACTCTAGTTGATTCTGCTTTCTTTCATGTATGGATTGAGGGCTGATAGGGGCTTTGATTCATGTTGTAGTAGCAGTTGGAAAGTAAGAGTACTTATACTGCTTTC
>JAOQMR010000009.1:22205283-22228434 GCA_027563865.1 Erythroxylum pelleterianum | reverse complement strand
ACTACCGGTTGAACCTCTAAACCTTAAACCTTTCCTTCGACCGGTTCGATGTCCGGTCCGGTTTTTAAAACATTGGTCATAACCACTTCCAAACTGAGTTCAGATCTTTTGTCCAATATTAATCTGTCTTATTCTGTCTCATGGAATCTCATCCATTTATTTTACGGGATTCACGCGGAACTCATGCGAGACCCACATAAATAAATGACTGAGATTTATTTGACACAATAAGACATCATAATATTAGACAAAAAATCTGAACTCGTGAGAGATTGTCCTTGTGCTCGGTCTTTATGGTTGTCTTTTCCCCGGTTAATAGCCAGTGATAATTTCTTTAGTCGGAGCAAGCAAGATTGGCTTAGAGATAACTTGACAAACAAGAATAAGGTGTATGGTTTCAAATGGGCAATGATTTTCGGTACTGCATGTTGGTTTCTTTGATTCTGGCGCAATAAATGCATCTTTGACGCAAGTTTTGTGTGGCTGACTAATCCTTATTTAATTGTCCTTGATTATGTATCTTGGATTTATAAAGCTAGAGTTCTTTTTTTTTTTGGTGTAAAAGGAGAAAGAAAACTAGCGAGGGCTAACGCCTCAAAAATGCCACGGATCTCTGATCATTCTGGAGCAACAGACGAAATCCTGAGATTAGGTTCTCCCAAAGTGACAACCGAGTCATAGTTGAGGAACCTTGCTTAGAAGTCCGCACATTGATTTAAAGCTAGAGTTCTGATCAGCCGTGCTTTGGATAGGATCGGTCAACGGCAGAAAAACTTATGTGCAGGTAGTTAGGTACATTAACGATTAGACTTAATTAGATGACAATAACGATATTGATATTCCCGTGTATAAATTATATGCTGGCGATAATTACAGTGCTGAGATGGTTAAAATGCAAGATTGTTATAATTACGCTAACCTCGACCTTGGAAACGGACATCTCAACGCACTTGGAAAAGCACAAGGTCCACTAATCAAATATGGACTCAACGTTTCCCCGAATTTATTGAGGTCTTTAAATAAATATTTCGTAAACAAATATTTATTTAAATTTTTTTAGAAAAAGAATGAGTATAAATTATTTATTTAAAAATTCTTCAAATACAAAACTTTTAAAATTTATACGTAAAACTTTAGTTTAGTGCAAGATTTGAGCTATGTATCTAAACTTAAAAACTAATCTTCTTATTTAACTTTTTAGTTTGATTCATTTTAATAATTCTTAATATTAATAATCTATTAGTTTGTTAATTAATTTGTCAATTTTATAAATTAATAATTATTATAAATTAAAATAAAATTTTACTTTTTTATTTAATAATATTTTTAATTAAATTTCAAATTTTTTATAAATATAGACAATCTCTTTCAATCGTACTTAAATTTTTTAATTTTATTCTATTTTTAACTAATCTTATAACAATTTAATAATCTTTAATTAAACCTTTAAATTTTAAAACTTCTTATCTTAGGGTGTGCTTGTTTAGGGGTATGGGAAAAAAGATATGGGTATATAATGAAAACTGATGTTTGGTATGAACCTATTATTGAAGAGCTAAGAGTTTCATTCCCTAGTTTTGGGTAATCCTCTATTCCTCTCATAATCCAGAGGAATAGGACTGACTTGTAGCGCCCTCTTACTGCAGGCTACGCATCGAGACGCCCGGAGGTCATTCCGGTACATATTCTATAATAAGGACGAGTTACGATCGATTACTACATTCATTTCATATGGCATGGTATCATAATTCACTTATAAAGCATCATAAGAAAATCACAATATTTTAAAACCAACTTTTTCCTCATTTCATTTCACAAAACCGAAGTCTACATTGTGTCTTTCAATATTTTCCATATTTACATCATCAAAAACCTAATACAATAGTGTTACATAAAAGAGGAAAATATTCAAAGTCTAACTAATCTGTTCAAAAATTCCAGCTGACCGACCTTTAAGCCATAACAAAATCCAAAGGGGCTTTTTAGTCCTGACTAAAGCACTAGGTCTCCTATCTCTTACATGAAAAGCCGCATTGTAATTTTTGATGAATTTTGCGAACTCAACAAGTGAACCATCATTGATGATTTCACCGGATCACATACATACATCATATATCGCACAATTAGTCATTCTAAACATACATTTATTATTCAGATACTCACATAATAAGGCATATCATATAGTCATTCAATACAACTTTGCAAAACATTCATGAATTTCAATCTTATATGAATGATATATGCATGAGACTCACATTTGTTCTTATTGTTGTGACCGAGTGCCTATCACAAACTTATACAAATATTAGCCCATAGGGCTCAGTCAGAACAGAATCACGGATCATGGCTCTACGTGCAGGATCAGAAATCACGAAGCAAGACTCTACATGGAAGCGCTTCATACTGGTAACTCGAGTCACAATGCCTTTATCTGAACACGCATTTTATGAAATGCATCAAATACATATGTGTCATATATCACAATCACATATGATGCTTAACCAAATCTCATAATCATCGGACCTAAATTCGGTATTCAACTTTTGATGAGAATCAAATGTCATTCAGAAATTCATATTAAATCAAAGCACTTCCAATACATGCCCAACTATTAAACTCCTCGGACTTCAAGTCCGGAATTCAGAAACAATTCACAAACAATTCAGTAATATGGAAGTTTAACAAATCAAATCAATTCAAAACAAATCAATCTTAGGAAATCATCTAGGTTGACTCACAGTATGCTCCAATATGTTATTGCCTGAATGGACCGGCAATGTCTGGAGATGGACGTTCTAGTTGCTCTTCTATATCAAACAACATACACAAATATCACAATTTATACAACCATAACTGTTTAATAATGCACATGAATGAAATAAAATATGTACAATGCATATTCATGACAATCCCGGGTATCTTACCATCAATTCCCATCACAAATTCATTCTTATATCCAAAACTCATCTAAAATCATTAAAATCTCTATTCTTTTCTCATTGAATCACTTCAGATCTTTCGAAGACATCCTATTCGAGTATAATATTCACGTTCAATCAAAAGGTGAAAATGAGGTAATTTGGCCATACTCTCATCTAGAAAAGTGTTCCTCTATGTCTTATGATTCCATTGATACCAAAATCACCCAATTTGGTTCAGAAATTTGGAAGATATATGCCTCAACCATTATCGGGTTGTTCATGTCCAAAAACAATATACTATGCACAGATTCCATCCAAAAATTCAACATCTTAGAGACTGAATCAACATTCGACTTCTTAAGACAATTTGTAGTCTATATCTCTAGTTTACTCCAAATTAAAAATCATTTCATTTAGAATCTTCCAGATCAAGATATCATCAAAATACAGGAACATGTTCAGTAAAATATCTTGTTCATGCTCTTCCAATCGATACCCTTACTTTGATTGGATTAATCTTTTCCAAGTCAAAACCAAAAGCTATAATTTCTATGGAGAGATAGAGAAACGTGTTATGAATCCAATACTTCAAAAATCAGGTCATTTGGAGGTCGGACGACAAAGTTATGGCTGAAAGAATCAAACAAGGTTCTGTCCACATAAGATGAAGCAGAAAGTAGACGAAGCAGAAAGAAAACGAAGCAAATAGCTAACGATAGCAAGAAGCAGACGAATCAAAAAGCAGACGATAGCAAGAAGCAGACAAATCAAAAAGCTGACGAAGCAAAAAGCAGACGATAGTAAGAAGTAGACGAATTAAAAAGCAGACGAAGCAAAAAGTAGACAATAACAAGATGCAGACGAATCAAAAAGCAGACGAAGAAAAAAGCAAACGATAGCAAGAAACAGACGAATCAAAAAGCAGATGAAGCAAAAAGCAGACGATAGCAAAAAGCAGACGAAGCAAAGTCAACTTAAGACAATGCAACTCTTAAGACGATATGACGTCATCACAGACGATACGTTTCTACAGACGATATAGCGTCATCATAGACGATGTGACGTCATCACAAACGATACGTCTCCACAGACGATACAGATGGTTAACTTAAGACGAAGCAGAAGTCAACCTAAGACGATACAGATTGTCAACCTAAGACGAAGCAGAAGTCAACCTAAGACGATACAGATGGTCAACTTAAGACGAAGCAGAAGTCAACCTAAGACGATACATATAGTCAACTTAAGACGATACAATCTATACTCCTCAACTCAAAAATCTTTTTCTTGAACATCTCTAAGTTTTCATCAACTCACGTATAAACACGTATATATTCATACATGCATAGTGAAGAAACAGAGCATATCACCTTTCCATATCTAATTCTCTACACTAATCCTATACATCATTTCATTGCTATTTTAACTCCAAGAACCATTTCCACAATATATGATCACTAACAAACCATCAAAAACCAAATAACACCATATCTATAATTTTCATCCCCTTAATGTGTTCAAGAATATAAATATACATAAATGCCATGATCATGCACTGACAATAAATTCATCAACTTTATTTCAAAAATCCACAACTCTAAAAATTTTATTCACTACTTGTTAAAGACTCCAAAAGCTTCAACTATCTTCAAGCCCTAACTCCATAAAAAATTGCGTAAACCACTGTGAACACTAACCAACTTCTGGTTTTTCTTAAGGTAGAAGAAACAATGTACAAGGTGGCATCGATTTATTAGGAGGAAATTCGAAGAACATAACAAGGAAAGAACTTAGAGAAAGAACAAACCCCCTTTTCCTAAGGTTCAAATCTTACAATCTAACTATCTCTAAATCTTCTTTTGATTTCTTTTCCCCTATTTTCTATAATACTCTATAAATTCCGAAAGTAAATCTTAAATTCATCAAAATTCACAAATACAATATTTCCACTAATCAATAATATTTCCAATATAGATAAATTCAAAATTCATTAAATTTCTAAAAATCCCAATTCAATTCAATTATACCCGGAATCATTCATAAATGCATGTACAATTATTTTCACGTGCAAAACTTTCACTATTCATGTATATATGTATGACATATTATGCATGAGCATGAAAAAATGCATTTTTAAGCTCTCATTAATCACTCATATTTACTGTTCTAGCCTCCCACAGGTAATGGGATGTTACATGATTGCTTTGTTTTTAATTTTTTACGTATAGAGGATAAATAAAAGGTAGAAATTAGAAAAGTACCAAAGTATAATTATGAGCCAAATAACTTCATAAGTAAAGCTTTAATTTCAATAATCAAATTTATGGTGAAATCAATTAAATAATTAATTAAAATATAACTAATTAAAATATTATTATTAATTAAAATATTAGTATTATTAAAATATAACTAATTATAATTTACATTATAATTAATTAAAATATTATAATTAATTAAAATATAATTATTCATTAATTAAAATATTGTAAGTAAGTAATTAATTAATTACAACATAATTAATTAAAATATTATTATTAACTAATTAATTGCAATATATTGTGATTAATTAAAATATAATTTATTTTGTAATTAATTAATTACAATATTTTTTACAAACGAACCATTATTAATATTAATGGTAATCTTTCCTTCCTCTTAACCAACTATACTAATTATAATGATAATATATATTCTCATTTCTTAATATATTTATTATCATTTCTATTATCATTCTCTTGTACTAACTAATTACCCCTTTCTTAATTAAAATATATTTTTTTTACTCCGCTCATTCTCGCCCTACTTAAACTAAATATAAAAATATAACTTTGTCTGTATGTCAGAAGTTCTAGACTTTTTGGGCTATCTGTAGATCCATTGAGCTCGCTCACAAAGAATATACGTATTCTCGGCAACGGGAGAAATGGACCGCTCTGTTAGGGGACTGCTCAGGATCAGACCGTGATTCAATCCTCCAGCAGTGGTTGGGCCTGCGACTGGGGGCCCTTAGAGTTGGGGATCAACCTTTTTGGAACAAGAATATACGTATCCATTATTTAGGAATGAAAAAACAAAGAAGGGCATAAAGGTGGATGGGAAGCCTGTTTTGAACCGTACAGTCATAATCTATTTCACTAGCTTATAAGTTCTAACGCGATCACGAATCCTCCAAAATTCCCATTTTTTATAATTAAAATTTTGGTTCATATATTCAGTATCATATTGGTTTATTCCCATTTTTTATAATTAAAATTTTGGTTCATATGTTCAGTATCGTATTGGTTTATACTTTATATCTCCACTATTACACGTAAAGTTGAGCAATCCATAAACAAGTTAAATTTGAACTTGAACGAGTTTTACGTTGAATTTAGACATAATATTTGGTTCAGCCGGAAATTGGCCGAATGGTGCGTTGCCGTTTGGATCCATCGATTGACAACTTCCTGTGATAAGCTTCACGTAGAATGCACCTGCAAAATAAAGGAAGGCAAGTCGGGGGTGAGATCCCGATTGGCCCCTCCGACGCTCAAGTTAGTGATTTGGTAGAGAGGTTCCTGGAATGCAGAGAAAACAACTAGGTTTCAGATGGCATACCTCTGTTAAGAGAAGGTGATACCTTTATAGGATTTCTTGCTAGGTTTTGAGTCCTTCTCTTATGTTAGTGCATGGGCGGCTCCCTCATGCTACTGGGCTGTGAATGTGTGGCTTAAGCCCAAACTAATTTATGGGGGGAGACTGATCAATCGGCCTATTTGATTGGACTTGGGCTCGATACATCCGACCCATCCAATATTAATTTAAAAACTAATTTAAACCGGTAAAATAAGAAATTTAAGATTTAAAAATTAAAAAAGTTGAACTAAATTATTATAAAATTTTCTAAAGATGTAATAAAATTAAAATTTTGAAATATAATTACAAAAATGATTGAATAATTTAATGTTTAATTAAAATAATTATTAAATAAAAATTTATTTATTTATTTTAACTTATAAGAAATTATTAATTATTATAAATTGACCGAATAAATAATAAATTGATTACTTTTTAAATTTTATTAATATAAATCGAACTAAAAATTAAAAAATGAACCAAAAAGTTGAACTGTTCAAAATTTTATAAATAAACAGGTATAATTTTTTAACCTTTAAGATATTGAACATGAAAATTTATTAAAATTAAACTTTTTAATAAGATTGAGTCGAAGTGAAACTTAAACATTGAATTTGCCAAAGAAATGGAGTTTATTTCATACTTGCAAATACAAATTGAGTTTCCTAGTCACTGCTGAGTGTAACTATCTCTGCCACTCAAAAGTCAAAAGTCCCAACAACATAAAAGTCGTATGAAAAGTAGAAACATAGACAACATAAAAGAGCCTCTTCCCCTCTAAGGCATCTCAACACCAAAACATCAAATTTGATATTTTGATCCAATGAATTCTATCTAAGAAAGACAACAAAACTCAACATTAAAATAGTGTAATGAATAATAATACATTAAATTTGGTATGTTACTATTTATACATTAAAAATTATAAAAAGATAATTTTGTCCATTTTCTTTTTAACATATTTCTTTTATGTCTTCTTTACAATTTGATTTATTTACATAATTTATTAAGTAATTAAATTTAAGATATATATTATTTTACACAAAATATATCATTACAAAGATCTCATTAAGACATTTAAAATGACACTAATATTAAATATAATATTTATTTTTAATATTTATTTTTAATTCTTATTTATAATTGTTATAAATTTGTTAATAAAATATGTATTTACCCAAAATATTCTATCTTGGTACAAACCATTTATGATCCCCGAGGCTCAAAAAAGAAGTTATTCGCGAAGATACAAGAAGCATGTAGAAAGGATATCAAGCGTGCATTTGGAGTTTTCCAGTCACGATTTGCAATTATCAAAGGATTGACACGTTTTTTGAAAAAATCTATATTATATAATATTATGTCAGCATGCATTATAATGCACAATATGATCATCATCATCATCATGATGCATTATAATGCATAATATGATCATTAAAAACGAATGTGATACTTATGTAGTCATACAAGATTGAAGCGAAACGTCAACCCCTAATATTAATATGAATAAAGACGATGCAATTATATTTTAAGAATTCCTTGTTAGACATAAGTAAATTAAAGATAAAGAAGTTCATTATAAACTTCGTAATGTATTGATTAAATATTTGTGGGAACGATATGATAATTCAGATAATTAGAGGTTAATTGTGTAATAAAAATATTATATTTTGTATGTTATTAATTTGTTGTTACCATAATATTTATTATATATGTTAAATAATATTAACTTAATATAAAGTATATATTAATTAATTAAGAATAATGATTTTATTTTAATTTTATAAATAAATAAATAAAAATTTGATATAAAAATTAGTTATAGAGTGATTGGAGTAACACCAAATTCAATATATTTTTTTTACAATATCCTCTTTTACACTAATTTTAATATAAAATTTGAGCGAAATAAACGGAGATGGCCTATCACCATCACATACTGTCACGAGACTCACTACACTAATTGTGAGCCACTGTGTAAAGACGACAAAACTGTTCCAACTTCCTAACTCCTAAGAGGCTCTCTTTGCAAAGTCCAATAATTCCACTGCACCAGAATCAGAGTTCTCGAGGTTTTTATTCTATCTAATATTTTAAAAATTAGACAAAAAATTGTTGGGTCTGACTATTTCAAAGTTGTTAGGATGCTCCTATATATTAGGAGTAAAGTAGATAGAGTTTGTTTGAATTAGTTTTGAATTAGTCTGTAACGAATACCACGAGTTGAACGTGGTTGTTATTGGTATTCTTATCATATAAAGGCTATAAAAGCCTGTAGTTGTTTAATAAAGTGTACTGCACATTTCTTGAATTTTGTGCGTGTGATTAAGAGCCTATCAAATTCTGGTATCAGAGCCCAAAAGAGGGGAGTGAACCACTTGAGTGTAGGTGAGTGTGTGATGATGGCTGAAACTAACAGTTTCGCACAAGCGTGCATTCCCAAGTTTGATGGGGATTATGATCATTGGAGTTTGATCATAGAAAATCTCCTTAGATCAAAGGAGTATTGGAGTGTCGTCCAGGGAGGTTATACAGAACCAGCCAATGAAGAAGTATTGACACCAGCTCAGAGGAAGACCCTAGAAGAAACGAGGCTGAAGGATTTGAAAGCCAAGAAACGAGGCTTCAGTTCCATTGACAAGACCATTTTGAAGACAATTGTTCAAAAGGAAATAGCCAAACAATTGCGGGACTCAATGAAGGTTAAGTATCAAGGGAATGCTCGGGTGCAGCGTGCTCAGCTTCAAACTCTTCGTATAGATTTTGAGCTACTGGAGATGAGAACGGGGGAGACAGTCAATGATTATTTCAGGAGAGTGATGGTGGTGTCCAATGACATGAGAAACTGTGGTGAAGACATGCCAGATGTCAAGATTGTTGAGAAGATTCTACGTACTCTCACTGAGAAGTTCAATTACATTGTGTGCTCAATTGAGGAGTCAAAAGACATTGATAGTCTTTTAGTTGATGCCTTACAAAGCTCGCTGCTTGTTCATGAGCAGAAATTTAGAAAGAGTGGTGGAGAGGAACAAGCACTGATGGTTAGTTATGACGAAAGAGGAAGCAGAGGTAGAGGAGCTGCAACTAGAGGCCGAGGGAGAGGCAGAGGAAGGCAAATTAACAAGGACACCATGGAATGTTATAAATGCCATCAACTAGGACATTTTCAATACGAATGTTCTAGTAGGTACAAGAAAGCCAACTATACTGAGGTTGATGAGGAAGAGGAGTTGCTTCTAATGGCTTTTATGGAAACTAACAATGTAAAAAAGGAAGAGATGTGGTACTTAGATTCCGGGTGCAGCAACCACATGTGTGGGAAGAGACAGTGCTTCTCAGATTTTGATGGTACATATAGACATTCAGTGAAACTGGGCAATAATACAAGAATAGAAGTGACGGGGAAAGGAAATATATGGCTGAAAATCGAGGGCACAACACAGGTAATTACAGATGTTTATTATGTGCTGGATTCGAAAAATAATTTGCTCAGTATAGGCCAACTTCAAGAAAGAGGATTAGCTATTCTTATAAAGCATGGAGTATGCATGCTTTATCATCCAAAAAAGGTTTAATTATGCAGACATGGATGATGACGAATAGGATGTTTGTGTTGTTGGCTAATGTGGTACCAGAAAGCTCTACTTGCTTACAAACAATGGCAAAAGATGAATCACAACTGTGGCATCGGAGATATGGACACCTGAGCTATAAGGGGTTGTGGACATTAAGATATAGAGATATGGTAAAGGGCATACCACTTCTGAAAGCTACAACTAAGTCATGTACTGATTACTTGGTAGGCAAACAACATAGAGAGGCGATTCCAAAGAAGAGTCAATGGCGTGCTTCCAAGAAATTGCAGCTCGTACATGCTGATATATGTGGACCAATCACACTATCTTCTAACAGTAATAGAAGGTACATTTTAACATTCATTGATGATTATAGTAGAAAGATGTGGATATATTTTTTGATTGAAAAATCTGAGGCATTCACAACTTTCAAACATTACAAGAGTCTTGTTGAAAAAGAGTCTGGAGTACCTATATGTTGTTTACGCATTGATAGAGGAGGAGAATTCACCTCCAATGAGTTCAATACTTTCTGTAAAGATAATGGTATAAGCAGGCAACTCACAACAGCTTACACTCCATAACAGAATGGGGTAATCGAGCGTAAGAATCAGACCATTATGAATATGGTTCAGTGTATGTTGACTGACAAAGAGGTACTAAAGAGATTTTGGCCTGAAGCTGCGAGATGGACAGCACATGTTCTCATAGAAGCTTGACGTCGGTCGTGAAAGAAAAAATACCATAGGAATTGTGGAGCGGAGTTAAACCTAAAGTGGATTATTTTAGAGTTTTGGATGCTTAGCCCATGTTCACGTGCCAGATCAGAAAAGAAACAAGTTGGATGATAAAAGCTTCCCCTGTGTGTTACTGGGAGTCAGAGATGAGTTGAAAGCATATCGGTTGTTTGATCCAGTAACTAAGAAAATAGTGACGAGTCAAGTTGTGAGCTTCGAAGAAGATGAGGGCTAGAACTGGGGAAGAACAGCGGAAGAAGAGAGACAAGATGTATTGGTTTGGGAAGGATATGATGAAGATAAAGCATAAAAGTTTGGAGATGAAGAAGAAGCTACAACTGAAATTAATAATGAAGACCACGAAGCTATTGTACCGACAGTCAATCAAGAAGCACCAAGTGACATTTTTTTCGGCAACAAATAGATCTCGGAGAGCTCCTCCATACTTACAAGATTACGTATCAAGAGAAGGTCTTTCAGAAGAAGAAGATTAGTCAAACAATCTTGCGATGTTTGCTTCCTACGAAGATCCTTGTTCTTTTGAAGAAGCAGCAGTAGAAGAAAAATGGAGAAAAGTTATGGATTGTGAGATGGAGTCCATTGAGAAGAATGGGACCTGGCAACTTACGCCACTACCAGTTGGGGTAAAGAAAATTGGCATAAAGTGGGTTTTCAAGATCAAACTGAACGAGAATGGTGAGGTGGACAAGTACAAGGCCCGGTTGGTAGCTAAAGGTTACGCTCAACAATATGAGATCGATTACAATGAGGTTTTTGCCCCAGTTGCAAGATGGGACACGATTCGGATGATTCTAGCATTAGCGGCATAAAAAGGTAGGAGTGTGTACCAACTTGATGTTAAAAGTGCGTTTCTTCATGGTGAATTGAATGAGGATGTATACGTGGAGCAGCCGTTGGGATATGTTCATAAGGGTGAAGAACAGAAGGTTTACAAGCTTTGGAAAGCACTTTATGGATTAAAGCAAGCACCATGTGCTTGGTATAGTAGAATTGAGGCTTATTTTCTCAAAGAAGGCTTTACACGGTGCAATTATGAGCATACTCTGTTTATCAAGTCAGAAGAAGGAGGTAAGAGACTTTTAATTGTAAATCTGTATGTTGATGACTTGATCTTTACTAGTAATGATACTTACATGTTTGAGAAGTTTAAGAACTCTATGAAAGATGAGTTTGAGATGACGGATTTAGGGAAGATGAAATACTTCCTTGGTGTTGAGATTATGCAAAAACCAGAAGGCATCTATCTAAGTCAAAAGAAATATGCCAGTAAATTGTTGGACAGGTTTCACTTACATAATGGAAATCCAGTCAAGAATCCGATTATACCAGGTTCTAAATTCTCGAAGGAAGGAGGAGGAGCCAAGGTGGATGCAACCTTATTTAAACAATTAATTAGGAGTCTCATGTATATTACTGCTACAAGGCCAGATTTAATGTATGCGGCGTGTTTGTTAAGTAGATATACGGCCAATCCCACAGAGGTGTATATGTAAGCAGCAAAAAAGGTGCTACGTTATTTGAAAGGTACTGTGACTTTGGGTTTGTTTTACAAGAGAGGTGATGCAACAGAATTAGTTTCCTATACAGATAGTGATTATGCCAAGGACATCGATGATAGAAGGAGTACGAGTGGTTATGTGTTTTTGTTGAATGGGGGGGGGCAGTTTCTTGGGCTTCAAAGAAGCAGTCGGTGGTGACGTTATCAACTACAGAGGCTGAATTTGTTGCGGCAACATCTTGTGCATGTCAATGTGTCTGGATGCAAAGGATTTTGGAGCAACTTGGTTGTCTACAGCGACAACCCACAATTATACTATGTGACAATTGTTCAACAATTAAACTATAGAAGTAAGCATATTGATGTTAGATTCCATTTTCTAAGAGATCTTACGAAGGAGGAAGGTGTGAGGCTTGTTCATTGTGGCACAAAGGAGCAAGTAGCTGATATAATGACTAAGCACCTGAAGCTTGATGTGTTCATAAAACTGCGAGAAGAGCTTGGAGTGTGTGAGGTACTACTGGGTTTAAACTGAATGCTACTGTGTTCAGTTCCGGCGAGGCATTGTTAGGTCTGACTATTTCAAAGTTGTTAGTATGCTCCTATATATTAGGAGTAAAGTAGATAGAGTTTCTTTGAATTAATTTTGAATTAGTCTGTAACAAATACCACGAGTTGAACGTGGTTGTTACTGGTATTCTCATCATGTAAAGGCTATAAAAGCTTGTAGTTGTTTAATAAAGTGTACTACACATTTCTTGAATTTGTACGTGTGATTAAGAGCCTATCAAAAATTAAATTAATAAAATAAAAATTAAAAGTTTAAAATTTTAAATTGATATTTAATTGTTATAAAATTGTTAAAAGAGATTATCCTAAATTATCGAAGAATTTGAAATTTAATTAAAATTTTGTTAAATAAAAATAATTAATTTATATTAATTTGTGAAAAATCAACTGATTAATTAATAAAATAATTTTTTAACAACAAAAGTTATTAAAATAAATCGAATCGAAAATTTGAAAACTGAACGTAAAAGTTTAACTATTTAAATTTTTACAGTTTAATCGGTTGAATGTTTTCATCATTAACTCTAACCATCTTATTTAAGTAAGTTATAACCCAATTATAACAAAATATGCTACAAATATTACTAAAAATTATTAAGTACATTTAATTATATGAATTAATTGTATTTAATTCAAAACAAGCATACCATATTGTTAGACATTTATATATTAAGTAGATTCTATTTTTAATAATATGTAAAAAGTGATTAATTTTGACAATACATTCCATTTATTTTTAAACAAAGTTTTTTCCCTTACATCTTCATGATTAATCATTAAAAATCTATAATTATGCATTTTAGTACCTTCAATTCATTATAAAATATCATAAGAATAATTAAAAAATAAACGATGATACTTTTTGATCTCATCTTTGATACTCCCATCTCTTCCTCTGTATAATGTCACGATCGAGCTACATGTCTGATGACAACACCTGACTGACTCGTAGGTTCTCTCTCTCTCTCTGATGCAGTAGGAGAATTAACATGGGAAACTGGCCAAATTGACATGCAGGAGCTCGGCTCAATTCCTGTTCCTGTCAAACCCATGCAACGTACTAGTTCACAATCCTTTTTTTTGGTTGCCCATGAGGTGTCCTAGGCGGGTCCCAACTATGGGAAGACACCTTTAAGTCATCCACACCTAGACTAATTCCTGCTCGAGCCGGGTAGGTCCCTTGCGGGAGGCAAAGCTCTGGCCCCAAGTTTTAAACGGCTGCATACATGAGGAGGGTTCGAACCCACGACCTCACTTAAGCTAGGAGAGCCCCTTACCAACTCACCTATGCCTTGGGGTTACTAGTTCACAATCCAAGTACTCCTGGAACAAGCCACGAGCCCGTGGCACAGTGTCAGACCAAATTTCATAAAATTTAGCTTGATTTATAATTTAAGGGCTGGTCTTGAAGTAATTAGCAAAGGTTGTTCTTTTATGATTAGAAAGTCACAAATTTTAATTCATGGAAACAACTTATTTGTAAATGCAAAGTTAAAATTGAGCATTAATGACTCTCTCCCAACCCTGATAAAATGGTCGTGGGATTAAAATGTGTTGTGTTGAGATGATGTACACTTTATAGCTTCAATCTCATATTCCTTTACATTAGAGATCAAATCAAAATTTAAAGCTTGAGTTAAATTTCTCTTTGTAAATTATGATATATCGAATTTGTATGTTCTATAAATAGATTATTAAAGAATATAAAATAATAGAAAATTATATCTTGTTAATATACACATCATATATTTAGGGAGCGGTTGGTTCGCATATGAGAATGATAATAGGAATGGAAATGAACATAGTGAGTAAGGATAATATATATTATCATTATAATCATAATGGTTAGTTAAGAGAAAGGAATTATTACCATTATCATTGACAGTGGTTGATTTGTAAAAAAAATTAAAAATCAAAATTATTATATTAATTTTAACTAATTAATTACTTACAATATAGTAATTAATGAATAAATTGTACTTTAATTAATTATATTGTAAGTAATTAATTATAATATAATAATTAATTTATTATATTATAATTAACTAATCAATTACAATATTTTAATTAATTAATGAATTATATTTTAATTAATTAAAATATTGTAATTACTTAATTAATTATAATATAATTACTTATTTTATTTTATTTTATTTTAATTAATTATAATATTTTAATTAATGAATTAATTATATTGTAATTAATTAATTAATTATATTTCAATTAATTAATTTAAATTTAAAAAACAGAGTCACTACTAAGGAATGAGTTTCATTCCTATACTAAATGGAGAGTACGGAGGATTCTTCAAAAGTGAGATATCAAACTATTGTCCCTATAATAATAATCAACAACCAACTACTCATTTTTCATTCCTTATCTATTAACTCATTCCCCTCATTCTTATATTCATTCATTTTTGAAATATTACACATCAAATTAGTTTTTATTTTAAACATAATTAATATCAAAATCAATAATAATGATAATGTTAAGTTAGAGTCCAATTTATAGTCATTAAAATTTGGATAGAGTTATATAATTAAAAGATTTACGAATTGTAAGGACAAACTATGAACTTCCTTTCAAAAAAAAAATTATGAACTTTATGTGATTACGTGGCTCTTTTATGTTGTGCCAGAATTCTCCTCAAATCTATGTCTATTTTTTCCTGTCCTACTCTGTCCACTTTGCATCTGAGTCATCCACTCATACGGTCAGATGCAAAGTGAACAGGGTAGGACAGGAAAAAATATACAAGGACCAGCCCTCGCCAGAATTGGCATTCAAAAGACAAACGAGCAACTTTCCTAAAATAAATCCTGCTGGTGGCAGGAATTATCTTTCTCCCTTATTGTGCGCACCTGAGTTTGTGACTTCTCATAAGCCACGTCCCCTTCTCTCTTCTCTGTTTTTGTGATTTCTCCCTTTCCTTTCTCACTGTTAAAACACAACATACAGAGAGCAACTATAGCATTTATGTTTTCCCGGAAAGTCTTTGCAAGTAAAAGGTCCTACGTAAGCAGACCCAGAAGAGAATCTATGTAATTCCCCAAGGCCCAACGACATGAAGGTCATCTAAAACTAGAATTCAGAGACAACGAGCCATTGTGTTCCGAGTTGGTGTCTTGATGACAACCCTGTTCCTAACAAGCTCTCTTTTCGCTCCCAGACAAATAACTCCACTGCATCAGAACCAGACATGTCCAGGTTTATACTGTTTTCTCTCCCTCAGTCTAATATCGGGACATAGGTTTATCTCTGAGGACAACGGTTGACTGATTCGTAGGTGGTCTCTCTCTTCTGTTGCAGGTTAAACTACGAAGTAGCTGAATTAACATGGGAAAATGGCCAACTTGCCATGCACGGTCTTGGTCCACCCAGCTTGCCTGTCAAATCCATACAACATATTACTTCACAATACAAGTACTCCTGGGACAGGCCACGAGCCAGTGGCACACTCGAGTCCGTAGTCAACCAAGCAACTAGCTTAACGCAAAACAAGCCATCTTCTGTTAACGTTCGACAAGAAGAGTTGGTCCCTTGGTTTGAGCGCAACCGAACCGCCCCTGCTGTCTCAACGACGATGACAATGGATGCTCTAGTCCCTTCCAGGAGCCGGACCGAGGATGGGTCCACGCAAGTGAATGACTACGTCGCTGGGCGCCCAGTCATGGTGGGGTGCTCTACACACGCGGGGTATAGTAGTGGGCCACAAGCTACGCAGGATGAGGAGGGTTCTCTCGCCTGTAAACGGCTGAGGGTGGTGAGTGTACCGCCTGCGCCGTCCGAGTGGAGTGGCAGAGATCAAAGATGTGCCACTGCCAGTGCCGCCACATTTTGGAGGGACATAGACAGCCAGCGCGTGAAGGTTGACAAGTCCGAGAAGGAGTTAGGCGCTGAGTTCATTTCCACTTCGTTGGGGTCACAAAAGAATACTATGAAGACTGTTGCTACAGCTACAGCTACAGCTGCAGGAGACGAGAATAACTCAGTTTGTCACACTAGACCACAAGTAAGGAGTTAAATGCCAACTTCTTTTTATATTTTATATTTCTCTTCTCACTATATATCTATATATGGTGTTAAAAAAGGGAACATGTGAACAGGAACCAGACAAGAAGAGAGGGAAAAATGAGAAATCATCGATTTCCACTAAAAGAAGTAGGGCTGCTGCAATTCATAACCAATCTGAACGTGTACGCGATCTGTCTCCATTTGATCTAACACACATTTCTGGTTCAGAAACTGGCACATAAACTATGTGCCTTTTAGCTTCTAAGTCCGTCTAAGATCATACTCTGAGAAAGAATTAAAGCAAATGGAGTGGACCACTTGGTTTCTGTAGGAAAACATTGTTACTCGAATTTGGTTTGAGTCTCGTATTAGTCTGTAGGTTGTTAACGAACTGCATTTCTTGTTTAACAATTCATCTTGAGCTTTAATGCCAGAAAAGGAGAGACAAGATAAACCAGAGGATGAATGCCCTTCAGAAACTGGTTCCAAATTCCAGCAAGGTATTGTTGAATAAATCATTTGTCAACAGTTAGATTATTCTTCTTTTTCTTGCTCACTTTAATGCATTTCTTCTTAAAATCATACTTTACCTATTGTACTAGGCAGAAAAGTCAAAAGCAAAGAGGTAAAGGGTTATTGGGTGGATGTTCATATTTGATATTATTCCCCATATTCGCGTCCACTTCTACAGCTTTTTGTTTCTCGTGACATTAATTGTGTCTGTGGAATCAAAAATTGAGATGTGATAATTTGTCAAGACTCGACTATCAGTCTCATCCATGCTCATTGTTATCTTCTTTGTGGTGTATGGTAGGGTCGGACAATTTGATCAGAGCAAAGTTGATTGAATAGTTACATATGAAAAGCGATTAAAGTTAACCCAAGTTACACTGATGTTGCCAAAACATGGGTGTCTTGTGGTCAAAGACTGTGTTCTCTATACAGATACTCGTCCTAGCTAGAGCTAGCTTAGGTACAATGCAGTAAAAGACTTGAGAATTAAATACACAGCAGACACGGAGAGGATAATGAATATAGATACGACATAGACTGAAGTGGTCCTAGTCTTCTTTGCATTCAAATGGCTAGTACTATCATGGACCTTACCCAGTTGTTTCAGTCCACAAAACCAGTTTGATATGAGGACAAGACTTGGCAGAGGATTGCTATGTCTTGAGATAGCAATTCTCTACCACATATATAAGTCCATGCCTTTCATGTACATACCAACTATTTGCAACTTGTAATGATTGGAAAGTTTTGAACACTTTGTCGTCAGGATTTTTGGTCCAGACTCCATGACAGATCCAGCTACTTGATAGTGAAAACTTTAACCAAAGTTTGACAAAAGCTGCGCAATAATTAGCGAATCATTAGTACCTGAAAAGTAGAGTTTATGGTTATGTAAATGATTTTCTACTGTTTTATTTCAGAATGACAAGGCCTCGATGCTCGATGAAGTGATTGAGTATTTGAAACAATTGCAAGCTCAAGTCCAGATGATGAGCAGAATGAACATTCAACCACTGATGATGCCAATGGCTATGCCACAACAATTTCAGATGTCGATGATGAACCCATTGAGCTTCGGAATGGGTACGGGTATGTTTATGGGTATGGGTATTAGTCCCAACATTCCTGGAATGTCTCCTCTTCTTCACCCAACAGCTTTCATGCCTATAAATTCACTGGCTGGTTCTTCTGGCCGCATGCAAGCTGCTTCCACACCAGTTACGACCGACCCCTTTTCCACATTCATCGCTTGCCAGTCTCAGGTTTACTTTATTTTCTTGGTCTTTTAAAATTTTTAATATGTCGAAATGTACTGTTGCAGCGTATGACTATGGATGTTTATAACAAGATGACTTCGATGTACCAACAGTTTCAACAGCAACGACAAGAACAGCGCCACCAACGAGAGCAACAGCAACCTTCTACTTCCGTTTTCAAGAAGTAGATTCGGTCATGACTTGTTTGCTGATGGTTTTGCGTATATTTCTGGCTTACAATGTATACTTGTTCAAACTTGTCAGCCACTTTCTGTTGTGTTGTTTGTAAATAAGTGACTCGAAAACATGAAGTCTTGTACACGAAATATGTTAAGTTTTTGACAAAAACACTTACTTTATAACTATTCTGCATATTGAATCTACAAATATTTATTGAATTGAATTATGTCATTTAATTCGAATTTATTAACCTATAATTTACAAATTATTATATATTCAGGAGAGTACGGACAATGCACTCATCTGCAGCATTTGAGAGCTGATGTCCCGCAGTTGGCAAGTCACGATTCATCACGTTTTTAGGGAGAGAAACGCTACAGCTGATGCTATGGCTCGAATTAGACCTGAGGTATTTTTGGATGTGGTGATTTTTCAACAGCCCCGGTGGTTATACTGCAAACTCTCAATGATAATCGCAGCAGTGTTGGTCACACTTGGTACATTAATCTTGTTATTAGCTCTAGCTAGTTGTTAGCTCTTACTTAAAAAAAAAAAAACAACACCCTAATGTACCAGTGGACCTCTTTAAGTCTTAACATAGTAACATGTGATGTTTACCAAAAGATGATTAAGGAAATGATTGGAGTCTTAGTCTTAAACTTAGTTAAAGAGACACCACTCCTTTTCCAATTTTAATGTAAAATATATAAAGTGAGTCCAACGGATTAGAACGATGTTTTTCCATGGGCAAAGTCGACTCGAAAGTGACCAAAATATGCTCATATATCCACCAAGGAAAAGGAAAGAAAAAGGACCGCACGTAGGGTTTACGAAAGATTCTAATGAGCTGGTTAGAACTTTATACTCGGAATATTGCAGTCGATAGAATATTTTACCTAGTTGGCCATGTTTTTGGTTACTAGATTGGGGAAATAATAGACCCATTTTGGGTTTTAAATTTAGAGACGCTAGTGGGATCTTACTTAGAGATGAGATTTAGACTCGGGTTGGGTTACCCAAACCTCGGACTGAGTTGAGAGTGAGGCTATTCACACTCGATCTGACTCGAAGCCTAACATCTAAAACAAAATTGACGTTATTTTTAAGAAAACAATATTATTTTACTAATTTATATTTTTTAAAATAAAAAAATAAGTTAGGTCCAGTCGAGTCAGGCCTAAGTTCGAGTCCTGTTGTCTCAGACCCAATTAAGTATGAGGTCGAGTACAACATAAACTTCTGCTTAGGCCCAAGTTCGGCTCATTGTTATTCCTAATCAGGCTTAAGTTTGACTCAGTATAAAATTCATTATTTATATTTAATTAAAAATATAAACTTTAAACTTTGAGTTTGATATTAAATTAAAAATAATATTATTTAAATAATATTGTTTTTAATAATTTGATTAAATTCAGGTCAAACAATTTATAGGTTAAGGAATCGATTGAATAAGATCTGACCCAAATCATATTTAACTAGAAAATAAAATTTATTCATATTTTAAATTTTATAATAGTGAAAGTGACTCTTAAAATAATTAATAAAGTTGTCTCTTTGTGAATATAAGGTTGCAAGTACAAGTTACTTAAACAGTTTATTTGTAAAAATACAAAAGAAAAATGACGTGCATTATGACACTCCCTAGATCCAAGCAAAGCGGAAAGATCTTTTTCATTGGGCACGTTGACTTTTTTATTTAAAATTTATTAGAGATTAGTTATATTATATATTAATGTTATTATGTTAAAATGTATTGCCAAAGTTCAATTAGCTTGTGAATATATAATAATGACCATGTTTAATAAATCAATTTTAGAAAAATAATATTTTATTTTATAAAAATTACAAAGCAAAAGTTTATCAAGTACTTTAGTCTTTAATAAAATTAGAAAGATCCGGCATGAATGACAGCGGAGCTATTCGAAATCGAGTCTCTTATGGTGTGAATCTAAAGCAAAATTGAAAAAAAAACTTTTAATTTTTCGAGTTTCATTATATACTATTTTATTATTAATAGTTAACTCTTAATTTTTATAATTAAATACGAAATAATATTTATTTATATAAAAATTAATTAATATATTTAAAAATTATAAGAAATTATTTAAATTCTAAATAACTTTAAGTATATATGTTTTAAAAATGTATTACTAGGTTTTAATATGATAAAGAATTAATTTATGAATATTTAATGATTACAACATTCAATAAATATTAAATAATCTAAGACTATGTTTGGTTCGACGTAAGGTTTTTAATAGAATGAATTAAAATGTAATGAAATTGAATTATTTATAATTGAATGTAACGTAAATGGATGCAATATTAGAAACTTATTGTTTGAGAGAGATGAAAAGATTTATAATGTAATATAGTGAAATATTGTTTGGAAGATGAACGAAATGAAATATAATATGTGTATATTAATAATAAAGGACTATTATACCTTTAATAGAACAAAACATATTGTTTTGCTACTTATTATGAGAGTTGAAGATATAATTGGTATTATAAAAAAATTAACGGTATATTAGGTAATATATATTTATCCTTTTATATTTTATCCTAAACTTTCAAATTGGAGATATCTCATTTTTACTATTTAGGATGAAATATTATATAATATAAAACTTTCCGCTTTCATTATATTTCACTCAATTTTATCTCATTACTAACCGGCTTATTAGACATAGCCTAAAAGGACATTTGGATCTAGTAAAATTCAAAAGTCATAAATAATCATTTGCCAACCTGGAATCTGGTGTTGTTAGGGAAGAGGATTTGGTTACTTTTCTATGATAGAGAGGCCATGTGGGTTAGATGGGTGCATACGGTTATTTTGAAACAGAAAAACTTTTGGAGTGCACACCCTACTCATAGTAGCTCTTGGAGTTGGAGGAAACTTTTAAGTGTCCGGGACAAATTAGGGAATCAATTCAGATTTAGGATAGGTAATGGGCAGTCCACTCTCTTATGGCAGGATCCTTGGCATCCAAGGGGAATCCTAAGGAACTTCTTATCTCCTAGGGAGATAAATGGGTCGGGCTTACCTATGACAGCAAAAGTGTCTGATATTATCACCAATAATGGGTGGAGGTGGCAGGCTTTTCCTATGGAATTCATTGTTGATTTTGATCCCGTCCAATATCATCCGACTAATTCTCCGGACCACTTGGAATGGCTACCTAGCTCCTCAAAGATTATACCAACAGTTCAGCTTACAAACTCATGAGACCCTCAACTCAACTTGTGCCTTGGTATAATCTGGTTTGGTTTAAAAATAACAGCCCACGGTGTTCCTTCATTCTTTGGCTAGCAGTCCTCCAAAAACTCCAAACAAGAGATCATCTTCACTTTCTCTACACGCCCAACCACTGTTCACTGTGTATGTCGGACATAGAATCCAATGAGCATTTATTTTTTAGCTATCCTTTCTCTAAGTCTGTTTGGGACCATTGCCTCAATCATTTCCAAATAACCATCCCCAACCCTTCAAGCCTTCCTTCCATCCTTTCGTGGTTTCACCAAACTCCACCACTATCCCCCCTTTTCCCTATCCTCCTTTCCACTACGGTTTACCACATTTGGACCGAAAGAAATTCTAGAACCTTCAAGGATGTAGCCATGGAGGTAGAAAGCTTACAAGACAGGATAATCTTCCAAGTTCTGGAGAATCTCAGCCTACACACATTGAGAGGTAATTAGTTCTACTATGCATTAACTTTTTCTTGCAGATTTCTGTGTTGCTTAGAGGTCTCTTCCCAGCGGCGGAACCCTCTTGCTCACGTTCAAGGGCTTCGACGATGTTCTACATGCAATTCGGATTACATGGAGTTTGCTAGGCAATGGTTTATACACTGTAAACTATTACCTAGGGTAGCTGCTGTGGGCATTATCTGAGCAAATACATACCGACTACCAGGATCTGATGATCCCATGATTGTCTATGTGATTGGTTTGAGCTTGATCTTGTCATATTCTATTTTGATAGGCTTTGGTAAATTATAACTAGGCGAAATTGCTAGCAAGACAGTTAGATGCATGTCTTTTACTTTTGCGTGTTTGAGCACACCTTTGGTAGCTCTTGCTTGTACATAACCTTTTATTATTTATCAAGTTCTGATTTACTGGTGATGCTGTCGCCTGCAACCAAATATAAAAGATTTCACTCCCGTTAAAACAAATTAATGTAGTAGCGGCAAGCGGATATCGTTCCCACGAGGAATCTCTAACGGTAAAGGTTAGCTA
>JAOQMR010000009.1:22194958-22205183 GCA_027563865.1 Erythroxylum pelleterianum | reverse complement strand
GCATCAAACGTAAAGTACCCTGACTAGAGTAAAAACTTAGCCACACATAATTCTAGTCTCTAACAATTAAAATTGAATTTGATAATTAAAACTAAAAATAAAAATCAACCTTCACCGAAACTGAGTCACGGATGTGCCTTAAGCCTTCTGCTGTTCTCTAATGTCGAAATCCCTGTCTGCCAAAATCTCCTCTCTGGTCATTGTTGCCTCCTTGAAAATAATAAACTCGATTCAGAAGAGAACCCTCCTCCAAATCGTCGTCCACTTGCTTTCTCGTTGTAATGAATCAAATAATGCCTAATGAATCAAGCCGCAAACTTTGACTTTTCTTCCCCAAAACCCAAGGCTGCCGTCCCTTCCCCTTGTCCTCTCTAATAACTTCCTTTTTTAGCTATTTTCGTTCCTCCCCCCCAAAGCTGCGTCAACCCTCTTTCTTTTTGTTCCTGAGTTTTTGTATTGATGTGGGCCCCTTCATAATTCCAGCCCACTCATGCTTTAGCTATGAAACGTGAATTCCCTTTAGCTACTCCTTTAATTTGCTTAAACATATGGGTCCTCTTTTGGTTTTTAATATTTTTGTGTTGATGCTGGCCCATTTAATTCCCTTCTCTTTATCCCATGATCGTTGTTCTACTGTTTTAATCTCAGTCAATTGTTGCTCCCTCCATGCGTTAATTTATCATGCTGGACGTCCTTGTGCTTTGCGTTGGCTGCTTCCTTTTGCCAAGATAAAAACCATTCAGCTTCCCCCCGATTTGTGCTTATAATAGGCGGTCGAGCACAAAGAACTTTTAAGTCATTTAATTGTCGCATTAGGCCTTCTTTGTAAGCTGATTTTCTACGCCTCCTAGCTTGTCAATTTTACTCCAAATTGTATCACTTTATATTTCGTCACCTAGAATATGCAAAAACGTAAATTACCATGGAAACACAAACAAAACATCACAAAAATCTAGCAAAAGAACACAAAACATAAAGAATTAATCATGACAAAATGCAAATTATCAAGCCTTCCTTCCATCCTTTCGTGGTTCCACCAAACTCCACCACTATCCCCCCTTTTCCCTATCCTCCTTTCCACTACGATTTACCACATTTGGACCGAAAGGAATTCTAGAACCTTCAAGGATGTATCCATGGAGGTAGAAAGCTTACAAGCCAGGATAATCTTCCAAGTTCTGGAGAATATCAGCCTACACACATTGAGAGGTAATTAGTTCTACTGTGCATTAACTTTTTCTTGCAGATTTCTATGTCGCTTGGAGGGCTCTTCCCAGCGGCGGAACCCTCTTACTCACGTTTAAGGGCTTCGACGATGTTCTACATGCAATTCGGATTACATGGAGTTTGCTAGGCAATGGTTTATACACTGTAAACTATTACCTAGGGTAGCTGCTGTGGGCATTATCTGAGCAAATACATACCGACTACCAGGATCTGATGATCCCATGATTGTCTATGTGATTGGTTTGAGCTTGCTCTTGTCATATTCTATTTTGATAGGCTTTGGTAAATTCTGACTAGGCGAAATTACTAGCAAGGCAGTTAGATGCATGTCTTTTGCTTTTGCGTGTTTGAGCACACCTTTGGTAGCTCTTGCTTGTACATATTCTTTTATTATTCATCAAGTTCTGATTTACCCAAAAAAAGTCATAAATAATGTATTTTTTGTTTATAAATACAATAGCATCATTTTAAATATAATTAGGGTTTGACATCAAATTTTAATTTAGTTAAATTTTTAATTAAATCAAATTAAATTCGTTAACCTAGATTGGACCCAAATTACATTTCCATCCTATCGGCTCTACTGGCACGAGATTTAATCTTTTAGACCAAAAGCCTTTGATTATACTTGTATTAGTTCAAAGAGTTTTATATATATGTATGTTTAGTTACGTGTATTTTTTGATATTTTATAATATTATTAATTTAGTGGTGAGAGGCGTGCGTCTCAACGCAACAAACCCTGAGGTCCTGAGTTCGACTCCCGCATGCCCCATGGAAGGATAGGGTTCACTAAAGGGCTCACCCTCAGGAACAATACCTAATCGGTGAGGCTCCCGGCCCAAACCATATACTAAATATGCTATTGGAAATAACCTTTCTGTTACGCAGGGATAAGATAGCATGGATCAACTTTATACCTAAACATAAAATGAAAAAAAAAACAAAGAACTCCCAACTATTTATGCTTTTCAGATACCATTTCTTATTTTGCAAGGCTTTTGGGAAAATTAAAGAAAAAACATGTTGTCAATTTAGGTTATTGGACAAGAATTACCGTAAAGCAGTTTATGAATGTCTCTGTGGTGGGTTGAACAGGTGAAATGACATAATCAATTAAAATTATTCAATAGGCTCTTTGGAAAGAATTTGATAGCAATCCAAACATTTATCTAAAGTTAACAATTACTCTTTTGTTATAAAAATAACTATGCATTATTCTCGTACCAGTGGTAGATAAGAATGTCAATGGATATGGGCCGGGTTGGACCCAAGCTAGATTGCGGGTTAGGGTGGTTCGTGACTCGGTTCGATTCGACCATATTTTTTAAAAGAAAAACGTTGAAAATAACATTGTTTTTGAAATAACAGTTGGGTCACGGGTTGGATTAGGTCGGCCCGTGCTGGTCCCATGGCTCGATAGGCTGACCACTGTCGGCTAGTGACCCGGACCAAAATTGGGCTGGGCGGGCCAGCCCAAATTTGACATCCATAGTGGCAGCTTCTCCCAAAAACCCACATTTTAGGTGGATTTCTATTGGGTATTATTGACGTCGATTTAGTTCTAAGAATGAGCGACAGTCTCAATTGGGCCTACTAAAGGGGCGAATACATGATCCGAATACTGTGGAGCCAGATTTTACTTCGCTATAAATGCTGGCTCTTCGTTCTGTTTCATTTTGAAATCCGCTTCCCGCTCTTCTTCTCTTTTCAGACCATAAACATTCTAGAAGAAAAGGAGTCTATCTTCTTTCTTAGAAAAAGGAAAGGAGTCAGGGACGGTTGTTATACTCCAAAATACAGAGCCGAGGAGGTATGTCTTAGCTGATAAGAACTCGTTGGTACTATGGAACGTGTAATACATCCGATGCTTGATAGTTTTTCGTTTACTTGATTTTCTGTGAAGATTCTTCCGATTGTGCAAACTAGTTTGATTCACGCATATATATGTTTCTTTTGTGAGAATCAGGAATTGGCATGAATCAGCTTACGAGAATTAACTGTTACTAGTAAACATGTAATAGAGCTTATGCGTTCCCTAGATTTTCTTTTACTTACATTATTACAGAAGATCAATGTGGAAACTGGTGTGATTAGAAATATACGATTTTGGTACAGTTCTTGAACTAGGATATAAGCCTTATTTCACTTAGATCTCCCTTTAATCTTTTGCCGAAAATGAGATCATGTTGATAGGTCATAGGTGATTATTAAATGGTTTTCTATTTCAATTTCGAGTTCTCACCTGTGTTTTTGATAATATGAGAGTCAGGATCTTTAATATTTAATCTTACGATTACGATCTCTTTCTAAGTTAGATCTTGTCATGCGAAAAGAAATGACATGCTAAGATATATTAGTTGCAAAAAAACGTTGTAATCTTGTCATGCTAAGATATATAAGTTGCAAAAAAACGTTGTAATCTTGTCATGCTAAGATATATAAGTTGCGTGAAGATGAACCCTGCTTAACGATTAACGCTTCTCTTATTTTCATCAACAACTCTTATTTCTAAATTTTGTTCATTTCTATGAGGCCAGTTTAATTGACTGAAGCTAATAAGCTTAAAAGCAATAAGGTCAACAACTGCAACAAGAATATGGTGTTAGAAATATATGTTAGTGGATTAATATGATCACAACATTAATTCCATATGCTTAATCACAATCGAATTGCCTAGTGTATATTTTATAACCATAATGGGATGGTTAATTTGCTAACTGCATTTGAGGCATATGGTAGTACCCTAATTACTATATGTTGGCCCATTAAACTATAGTTCATATCATTCAATTAATAAAGAGACAATTAGCCCATTCTACCCTTTAGGATAGAACATGTCATATACATGACATAAGGTGAAGTTGTTGCGTGACATACATTTGGTGTGTGTATTGGGTGTGAAAGAATAAGGGTCTTCTATCATCAATCTCACTTGCACAAGGTTTGTATTTTTTTTCTCTCTTTCATAGGTTTTGGTGGAGCATGGAAATGGTGCAAGTCTAAATGCCAAGTGCTCTAAATAAAATGTGATCTTGGTTAGTTGAATGTGATTTAATGTTGCATTTATTATAGCAGTTGGTATCAGAGCTTCAGGTCATTTGATTTTAGGGCTCCATTTTCAGTTGTTTAAAAGGTTTTTGGTTGAACTCGTTTTTTGACTAAACAACTTCAAAATGATGAGTTATTGGTTTAAAAGAGATTCTTGGCTGTTGTTCTCGTGTTTTCTCTCTGTTTTGGACAAAGAACTACGATTTTTGGATATGTTTTTGTGTTTTATTCCATAGCCCAAATGGGCTTGATGTTTTCATTTTTTGGAGCACCTTTGGTTGAAATGGATATGGGAAGTCTATAGATCGTGAAAAATGGAAGAAAATGCCTCAAAATCATCGAAAAAGGAGGTTGGAGGAGGGAGATACAGCCGGGTCGGACTGGCGGGTTCACGAGTCAACCCATTGACTCAGCTGGAGGTTAGGGACAATGCCTTATGTGTTGTCCCGCGCCAGCATGTGGGCGGGACCCGCGGGTGGCCTGTGCGCCCCACCCTAACTGATTTTTCGAATTTTATTATTTATTTTATAAAAAAATTCTACACGCGCGTGGGGGGCGTGCAAACTCTTTTCAGGACCATTTGTTTGTGTTTTGCTCCAAATTTTATTTATGATTTTCCCCGTATGTTTATGCATAAGATTAGTTAGTAATTTTATTTGATAATTCTAATTGTTTTAATCTTGTTATGGCATAAACATGTTTTTGTTAACAATAGTTATTGCTTATTTTTACTTGTCGTATAAGTGAGCATATAAAACTATTTATGATGCAAAATTTTTAAATATTAACGTATATTTAAAATTTGTATTTTTCTTATGAAATAATGTTAAGATCCATATGGGTTACTAATTGTCCTGTCGACAATTACTACTTAGTAGGATGCTTAATATGGTGAAGAAATTTTATTAAAATATTATAAAACGTACAATTTTTTTATCCTTTCGATAGTATATTGATGATTTTGGTTGTTATATTTTAATAAATTGTTTTTACCTGTGAATGAGTTCTATATTTATTTAAAGAACTCTAGCATGAATATTATAGTTGATTTTGAGAAAAAGAGCACAAATTGCATGATTATTTTTTTTAAAATGCATATCATAGTCATTGCTCTTCTATTCTGACATTGAATGAAATGAATCACAAGTAGTAGGTTGAATCTCTTATGATGAATTTGACCATCATGTGAATGGACTTGACCTTGAGAATTGATCCACCATAGAAACTTGCTGATAACGCTACTGAGAAGGAAAGGAAATCTTATGAGGAGTGGGAGTACTTTAATCAATGTTGTTTGATGATTATAAAATATCACATAGGTGAATCCATTCGTGATAGTATTCCTGAGGTTGACAATGCAAAGAATTTTCTTGATGCTATTAAGAAAAAGTACATGAAGTTCTCAAAGAACGAAGAGAATGAATACTTAAACATGCTTCATCACACCATTTATGACGGTGCAAGTGATATTAGGGCCCACATCGATAAGCTCATGGGTTGTTACCATAAGCTTAAGACTATGGATATGGACCTTGATGAGGACTACATAGTATGGCTTATGATGGGGACTCTTTCCTCTTAATTTGATTCAATTAGATCGGTCATAATGCTCAGAAAGAGCAATGGATTGTTGAGAAGATGACTGCTATTCTTGACAAGGAGGAGGATGATATGAAAAATGAAAAAGGCAAGAAGCATCTCTATGATAATGGGTCATGGCAATCATTAAAAGAGAAAGTTCACTTCTAATATCTTAGGTGATTAGAAGCTTGCCAAAAAGAAAGTTGTCGGTCCTAAAGGAGACTATAACCTAGTCTATCTAAAATAGATACAGAAATCAAATTCCTCCTGATAGAGGGTAAATAAGTGATATCATGTAACACCAAAAGATGCCCTATATTTAACTTTAGTTCAATTGTCCCAAAAAATTCAACTTTGACTTTATTATCGTCTCCCATGTATACATGCTATTTAGATTTGGTCACCCTTCTTCGACTTGTCAGTTTCTGCAAGGAATTCGTAACATGAATTGTTACTCCAGTATCTAACCACCAAGTATTTAAGGGAACATCAATAACATTTGACTCTAAACAAACCATCACAAGGCAGTTACCTTTCTTAGCTAAATGAGTTTTGAGTTTTCGACAATTAACTTTCTTGTGCTTAAAAACCTTGCAAAAGTTGAACTTCTCTTTAAAGAGCTTGTTCTTCTAACTAACAGAAGATGTACCTACCTGTCCACTTCCTTTACCACTGACAACTTTCTTCTTGGCAAGCTTCTGATCACCTGAGCTATTAGAAGTGACCTTTCTCTTTTGATGATTGCCATGGTTCGTTATCATAAAGATGGTTCTTGCCCTTCCCTTTTTATATCATCCTCTTCCTTGGTCAGAATAGCAATCATCTCCTCAACATTCCATTGCTCTTTTTGAGCATTATAACTCGATCTAATTGAATCAAATTGAGAGGGAAGAGTCCCCATCACAAACCATACCATGTAGTCCTCACCAAGGTCCATATCTATAACCTAAAGCTTATGGTAACAACTCATAAGCTTGTCGATGTGGGCCCTAATATCACTTGCACCGTCATAAATGATGTGATGAAGCATGTTTAAGTATTCATTCTCCTCGTTCTTTGAGAACTTCATGTACTTTTTCTTAATAGCATCAAGAAAATTCTTTGCATTGTCAACCTCAGGAATACTATCACGAATGGATTCATCTATATGATATCTCATAGTTATCAAATAGCGTCGATTAGAGTACTCCCACTTCTCATAAGATTTCCTTTCCTTCTCAGTAGCATCATTAACAGGTTTCTATGATGGATTAATTTTCAAGGCCAAGTCCATTTGCATGATGGTCAAATTCATCATGAGAGATTCAACTCACTACTTGTGGTTCGTTTCATTTAACGTCAGGAAAGCAGAGACTCTCGGATTGCTCAAAGTTGAATGAGAACCAAGAGTAATAACTATGATATGCATGTTAAAACATAATCATGCAATTCATGCTCTTTTTTCTCAAAATCAACTATAACATTCATGCTGGAGTTTCTTAAATAAATATAGAACTCATTCAGAGGTAAGAACAATTTATTAAAATATCACAACCAAAATCATCAATATATTATCGAAAGGATAAAAAAATTGTGCGGTTCATAATATTTTAATAAAATTTCTTTACCATATTAAGCAGTAATTATTGATAGAACAATTAATTACCCATATAGATCTTAATGTTATTTTAGAGGAAACACACAAATTTTAAATATATGTTAATATTTAAAAAAATTCTTCATCATAAATTGTTTCACATGCTCAATTCTACGATAGGTAAAAATAAGCATGAACTATTGTTAACAAAAACATGTTTATGCTATAATAAGATTAAACCAATTAAAATTATCAAATAAAATTACTAACTAATCTTATGCATAAACATATGGGGAAAATCATAAATAAAATTTGAAGCAAAACATAAAAAAATGGTCTAGAAAAGAGTTTGTACACGCCCCCACACGTGTGCACAAAATTTTTTAATTTTTATAAACAAATAAATTAAAATTAAAACTGTGGGTCGGGTCCGGCGCGCGGGCGACCCCCACCACCCACGCGCAGGATCAGGTTGGGCACGGGACGATGCCGTATGCGTCGTCCATGACCTCCAGCCAGGTCGAAGGGTCGACCCACTGGTCCGACCCGACTGTAACTATAAAACACAACAACAATAGGCAAGAATCTCTTTTGAACTAATAACTCATCATTTCGAAGTTGTTTAGTCAAAAAACGAGTTCAACTAAAAAACATTTTAAACAACTGAAAATAGAGCCCTAAAATCAAATTACCTGGTGCTCTGATACCAATTGCTATAATAAATGCAGCATTAAATCCCATTCAACAACCAAGGTTACATTTTATTTAGAGCATAGCAAAATTATGAAAACTTACCTCCAATACTTGGCATTTTGACGTGCATCCTCTTTATGCTTCACCAAAACCTGTCAAAGAGAGAAAAATACAAACTTTGTATAAAAGAGATTGATGATCGAAGACCCTTGTTTTTTCACACAATGTATATCTCTAACTCAACAATCTCACCTTATGACATGTTTACCCTAAGAGGTAGAATGGGTTAATTGTCTCATTATTAATAGATGATATGACCTATAGTTTAATAGACCAACATATAATAATTAGGGTACTACCATATACCTTAAATGCAATTAGCAAATTAACCATCCTATTATGGTTATTAAATATACATTAAGTAATTCAATTGTGGTTAGACATATAGAATTAATGTTATGATTATATTAATGTGCTAACATTGGTTGCTTTGACATTGGGAAGAGTTAGGATGCGAGCGTTTCGATTTATGTAAAATCACATTGTTTTGATGAAATACTTTAAAAATGACTCATTTTAACTTTACATAAAATCTTATCTCTAACACAAAACAGTGTGTGTATCTTTACATAAGATAGAATAAAGTTTTACTTCTCTTTTTAATTTAGGTTTATCATACTTGCAAAAGTTATGGAATTGCGCACGCTAACATCAGCTACTTAGCCTGCGTTCATTTGCACCCCAGTGCTTTTGTTTAGGCACATATTGGCTGATCTGTGCCACGAATGCATGTTTCTTGTTATTTTAGACGATTCCTTTCCAGGTAAAAGAGCGGAAGGGTCATTAGTCGAACTTATTGCATGCTCTTTTCTACAAGTGTCCGACCCACGACTTCCACCAAGGTTTTGAAACCTAACCCAAACGTCGAACTAGGGGTTTTATCAGTTCGATCGGTTTGACCACTGGTTGAATTGATGTGACATTATAATTATACAATAGTTATATTTAATTATATATAATATTAGTAATATTAAAAATATATATAGCAAATAATATAAAAATATTTAAAAATAAAAAATTTATTGAACCAGTGGCTGAACCGGTTCGACTAGTTCTGGTTCTCATCGGTTCCCACTGGTTTAATTAAGGACTAATTTTTAAGAGTCACCCAGACCAGATAGCCGACTGGTCACTCGTCGAACCGGCCGGTCCGATCCGAGTTTCAAAACCATGCGAGCTTCCACAATCGTGTTAATTTAAATGTCTTTGGTCAATCTGTTCTTATACCATTCCTATGCATGCTTTTTATGTTTTGTGACATTTGGCCTCCAATAGTAGCAATATTTTACAAGATTTTGAGTCTTTCTGCTATTTTATTATCTTATTCGACAAATTTGAGGCTTAGCTAGTTTCACATCTTGAGGTTATACTACATACATGTTGAATACGTGGTTTCATATATTAACAGGGCCAAGTTTCTATATATATACGTTTGCTGTGGAAGTGGCTGACATCCATACACATTGATATTTGCACAATATACCCAGTTTAAGGTTAAATCCAGCTAAACTATACCCATTGCCATGCCTGTATTCTAACAAAAATAGTTTCAAAATTAAGAATAGCAAGAAGTCAGATCAGACTACTTATGACTTGGGTCTCAGCTCAGTTAAATCAGAACATCTCAAATCGTTTTACGACTGCTAATTCAGTTTTGTCACTCGCTATTCTTCAGTACAAATATTCTACCACAAACTACAGGCAATATATTGCCTGATCAATATGTGGAGGAATCTGCTTAATGTCTGTTCCAAGTTGTTGATCAATCCTACACCTGTCAGGAGTCGTGTGTTCGTATAGGATGCTTTATCTCGCTGTAAAGTTAAGGATAAGCACAGCAGGTGACCAAATCTTCCGGATCAGCCAAAATCAAAATACAAAATGCTAGAAATACAAGCTAAAAGTGTTAAGGCATAGCACAACTTGAATCACATACACCCAAAATGCATCATTGTAGCAGCCAATAGTTTATGCTTGCAAAGTCTAGCAATACCAAAGAATCGCCATTCAATGACAGGCATTGACAAACATATACAT
>JAOQMR010000009.1:22164209-22194850 GCA_027563865.1 Erythroxylum pelleterianum | reverse complement strand
CAACTCTATCTTAATAATCTGCACCTTCTTCTCAAAGGAAGTACTCAAATTAACATTCATTAGAGAATCAAACTCCTCCTCCATTCAATTCAGCAACGAACTTCTCTTCAATCTCAGCTTCCAGTTTTCCTGAGCTCGATCCAATTCCAATCATAGCAAGTAAATACTTTTAGCACATCAGAAACTACCACCACCTAATTAATCATAAAAATAAAGTAAAATTTACCATCAAAACTCAGTCTCCTTAGGCTTTGGATAACCATCGTACTCCAAATTCACACCCATACCCGCCCTGATGACCCGAAATTTTAACCTTAAACTGTCCATTATCTCCTGAACACTCTCATTCTCTGGATCCATGAGCGGGTATTTGCTAATCAACTCCTCCATCTGGTTCACAGACTTCTGAATACGGGCCGAGAACTGAGACGGGTCGACCCGTATCGCTGCATTCCAAACATCAACGCATCCCCGATAAAAGCCGAGCTCTTCGCCGACTTCGAAGCCAGTTTTCAGGCCGACTTGTCGGGCCTCCTCTTTTCCGGTGGTTAGGCCGTGCTTGTAGCCTTCAGAGTAGCCTTGTTTGAAGTGGGTTTCTTCTAGGTTAAGCGCTGAATCGAAGTCATCTTCAATGGACTCCATGAACACCAAGAATCTGAAATGGGTCTAATAATCAAAAAGAAAAAAGAGTCTTATATGGGTCTATATAAATTAAATATTTTAAATTATGTAAGGATTTGTCAATTATGTCACATAGATCAATTATTTAAGATGACAATACTACATAATTCGACTATAATTTTAAAATATCAAATCTTAAGATAATTTTATTTTGTCAAAATAATATTATTTTAAATTTTAATTCAATCGCTTCAAATTATTTGATCATACTTTTATTGGTTTTTATTTGTTAAATTTCGAGCTAATTTATTAATACTATACTTCATAAATATTGTAGATATATATCATTTAAAGGTTGTAACATTTCATTAATTATATTTTTAATTTTTAATTACAAAATATAAATTAATTGTTAAGTTGAGGGATCCTATAAATTATTCATTTCTTTTAAAGATATAGATAAGCTATCTTAAATCAAATAATCATGAAAATTCCTCTCCTAAAAACTATTTCTTAGAGAAAAATAAAATAAATCAGTTTATATTATTAGTTTTTCTAACTTAACTTAAGATTAGCCTGATTTTATCTAACACAAAACACAAATTCCTTATTAAGTTGGTTTTGTTCGTCCAATAGATAATTTGTTACCTAACTTCTGATCCCAAGGTACGATTAAGAATAATACGAGAATAATCATTTTTAAGAATAATAGAACCTTTAAGAAATATGTCCAAAACTTGGACATACCATTATGAGTGGCAGAATGATCATTTTGAACCTAATTCAAAATCAAAATCTATAAGTATACAGAAGAGTTAAGAGGAAGGAAGAGAGTTTCAACAGCCTGCTTAGGAGCTTGAAAGGAATGTTGATGCAACACCGTGTTGGTTTTCAATCCCACGTTGGAAGTGAGCGAGGGTATAAGCTTCATTTGAAGCTATATAAAAATACATATGCTTAAGGTTTTAAATATTTCAAAATCTCTTTCTCATAATTTTTTTTAGTGAATTGTGAGATTTTTCTCTTACTTTTTGTTTTTTGTATTAATTTTTTATGTGAATGGTGAGATCTCTCTCTTAATCTTTGTTTTCTATATTAACATACTTGCTCTATCTAAATGGAGTCTATCTCCTTAGGAAATAGAGCAAACACACTAATATAAAAACAAAGATTATAAAAGAAAGAAATCCCCGTCCATATCAAAAATTAATACACAAGTTTTGAGAAAGATTTTTGAATATTAAAAACGTGAGTATATATCTCTTTATATAGCTTCAAATGAAGCTTGTACTATTACCTACTTTCAACCTGGGATAGAAAACTAACAGAATCTACACCATCTCTGTTGAATTCACAATTTATTAAGAAAGAATTAAATATTTTGTACTAACATGTTAGCGATTGTTTTAAACTATACAAAAATTTGTTTAGCATGCAAATCAAGTTTTCTTTCTATGAATCTTCAAAACCTTTTAATAATGCATATAAATTGGTGTGTTTGCTTTATACGGGAGAGTTATCTCCTATCATAAAGGAGAGAGTCACGCCAGTGTGAGGGGGTTTATGAGTACGGAACCGGCGCTGGAGTTCTAAAAACTGTTTATACCAAGACGGCTTGATTAGGCTGGAGTAATAAAATAAAAAAAGGTAACAGAAAGAGATTACAAACATGCATTAAACATGTTTACAACTTTCCTTTTCAAATCGGTTTCGTAATTTATGTCCTATTCATATTTTCAATAAGTGAAAAGGAAGGATATATTAATGTTTGTAAACAACAATGTTTCTACAAGTTATGAGATTCAACTTTTGGATTTTGCACATACCTTTGGTTACGAAATCTCAGCTGTTTGTTCTGTCATCAAACGGCTATGGGCTATCCTCCTCTAGACTTCAGACCTTGCACAGAGAAGCAATCACTATGACGATTTACGCAACTAATAATTCTAAATAGTAGTGAAAATTAAAACTAAAATGCTTCTTTGAAACTCTCCTTTCGTTGATCCTATATGCATCTGTACGAGAACGAACTCCATCTAAATTCACTTTCTTCTCCATTTTTGCGGTTGACTCTCCAATCAGAGAACACTGATAACCAGATCTGGAAACAAAAGATCAGAATAAGGGAAACAATAAAAAGAAAGAAAACCAGTAAGACAAAGAAACAGATATCGATCTTACGTTCTTCGTCGATTTCTTGTCAGATCAGAGTACATTGATAACAGAGATCGGTCTCGCTCTCTATTTCAGATCAGAACACCGTTAATATCAGAGATCGAACAAGAGATGAACATAGGTGAATCACAGAGAAGCGACAGCAAGGAGGGGAAAGGCTAGGAGGACAATAAGAAGATTAAGGAAACTGAAAAGTGAAAACGGACGTGGAGGGAAACTCTAGAAACAGACGGCAAGGTTGAACGACGCCGTATGATGAGATGGAGTAATGGATCAACTTGTCCAACATCATTTTAATCTATTTTTGAGTTGATAGTAAATTTATTTTTATTTATAAATATTAACTATTTAGTTTTTAGTTTTTAGTTTTTAATTTGTTAACTGTACATGATATATAATTTGTAAATTATTATATGTATATAATAGTTTTTAGTTAAAAACAAAAATTAGAGTATCACATAAAAGATTCATATTTCTATTTTTAGCAGGTTGGAGCACTCTCTTCCTGTTAAAGTGTTTCAATTCTGTGTCACTTAATGTGATTCATATGTTTATGTGGACTTCATATAAATATATAGACAAGATTTAATTGAATATAGTAAAAATTGATTAATCAGAACAAAAGATCTGATCTACAGACCATCGTTACTAAATATTGGTTTCCTATTACAGCGTGATATGTGACATATTTATATCGTGTCCCAATAAATCTATATAGTGTTTAACATATAGAAATAATAGACCCAAAATTACATATCAAATGCTACTATGTATAATAAATTAATACATACATATAAATACTATAATCAATTATTAAAAAATTGAATTGATTTGTCCAGTTGAATTAAAAAAATTGAATTAACTTTTCAAATTTTTTAATACTTTTTAATTCAATTTATTGTCAATTTTATAAGTTAATCAATTATATAAATTAATATTAATTAATTAATTTTATTTAAGTCTTTCAATAATTTCGTCTCTTTTTTCAATCCTATTTTAAATTTTCAAATGTTTTATATTTATTATATATTATTTTTTATAACAGTTTAATGTTAACCCTTAAATTTTAAATCTCTTATCTTACTTATTAAATTTTTAATATAATTTTTAAAATATTATGTATAATAGATACATAAAAATAATTTTAAATTTTAAATTATAGTAATTGTATATTATGTGGTCAAAAATTAAAGTTTTTATTCTCTTTCAATCAACATTTAAATTTAAAATTTAAAGTTTAAACATTAGGATGAACTTCAACAATTATAATTCAAAATTGGGAACATTTTAAAACTTTAATAATTTAATTCAAATTTTTTGTTAAAATGACTAATAAATAAGCATTCATTTGATATTTAATAAATATATCACGTAGTAAAAAATAACCATTTAAATTGTTAGAATTTAAAAAAACTAACCAATCAATTAAAAGATTTAAAATTTTGAACACGAAATTAAAATATTCTAGAAAAGTTAAATACTTTTAAACATTTTATCCTTTAAAATTCGAACCAAGAAACAAAAGTAAAAGTGCTGGAAATATCACTGTCCATTAATCTCCGGTAGAATTTTTTGTGTAAATTTTTTCTGAGAATTTTTGTAACAAGTTTGTTGACTATTTGATTATTATTTAGAAATAATTTATTTAAAAAAAACTTTATACAATAAATTATTTGACAATATAAAAATAAAAAGTACTTTTAATTTTAATTATATTTTATTTTGTAATAAAAATATTTATGCATATAAATAAATATTATTTAAAGTATATTAAACAATATGCAAATCACAATATATTAATTATTATATAATTTTAAACCATATAAAACATAAATAAAAATATATCTAACCAAATATTTTATACAGATTATAACTTAATCAAAATTAATATTACAAATAAATATTAAAATATATTTAAAAAGTTAAATAATATTATATAAATTCCAAGATAAATATTAAGTTGAGTAAACGTGAAGATAAGTTTGTGAGTATTGTGAAAATTATGTGTAAAACATAAAGACAAAAGAGACTAAAAAATAGACTCATTAATTGATATGAAAATCTATCCAAAAAGTCGTTTGAGATTTTTTTTTGAAAAGCTTCAAATTTGAACTTCTTAAAAAGCTGTATTTTGGCTGAAGTCATTCGAGATTTTTTTTTAGAAGCTTCAAATTTGAATTTATTAAAAAGCTGTATTTTGACTACAAAAAAATTGTTTATATTTTTAAAATATTTTTTTATTTTACAACCAGCAGCTAATCGAAGACACATAGTCCCAAACCAAGCACAATCATACAGTAATATTCTTCGTTACCGGGCTTGGTCTCCAGGAGAGTATCCTTAGGCTTGTAGTAGAGTATCCTTAGTTGTACGTTCAGAGTCGAGACCTGAAGCCCACGATCATGAATATGATTTGAAGGTAGTTAAAAATTATACAACAAAAACAACTCAATCAAAACCTTACTAATATACATGATTTAGAGAGTTCACGCAATATACAACCTTACCCTTAACTAGTACAGAAATTGTTTCTAAATAACTCACATAAAAAATAAATAATACGACCACCACTAACAACAATAATAATAATATAAAGAAGAAGAAGTCTAAGTAGGGAAATATTTAGGTTAAATTACTAAAAGGTAAGTACTACATATTTAAATTCTTAGGCTAAATAGAAAAAGGAAAATACTAAAAGACCTATGAAAACGACAAAGATCTTAACTTATCGAGAACATGACCTGCAATAGAAAATTTTGATGTATTAAGAAACAGATTAAGTCATGTTCTTGGTAAGTTTCAACCGAACTATATCATTTTTTATCACCACTCTCTAACCTTTTTTTTCCTTTTACATTCTCTAAATACAAAATTCTTACATCTTCTTGCTGAAGCGTTTGAGTGTCTCATCTTTACATTTCCAAATCATCTATGTTTTGTCTTTTTTAAATTTTTAATAATTTAAATTAAAGTTTTCATAACGCAAAATTTAAAGAATGCAAGACTTTATAGATATGAGAATCTCACACGAGAACAATTACCGTGTAATATAATCTATTATAATTCGATAATATATCACCTTCACTAGTTGTGAACTACACTGATTTGGAACCCTTGTTCTTGAGATCGGATTCTATGGTTGTTGAGTTAATGGTCCTTAAGCCCTTTCACTAAGCAACTTATGACTGTCACTTCTTAAGTGATGACTAATCGGATTTGTTAATGCTTCCAGTGAAAGCAAAATTATGATAAAATTGATTGGCAAGACACTAACCCTGCTCATTGAAGCAATGCCTTTGCTTAGTCAAGAGTTTACTGGTTAGTCAAATGTAGTCAGTCTAATTTATGTATACCATTTGAGATTTTAGAAGCGTTGTTCTTGTATATCTCATGGAACTATTTGACACTATATACAACTTACTATAAAATCACTTTTGTTTACGAGTTATAATCGAAGTTGGCGAAGGAAAAGCAAAGCGATGTTAATCTCAAGTGCATACGTGTGCTTAAAATGAGGAATCAAGTGAAGAATGGCTTAATAAAAAAAGGGGTAAAAGAAATATATCTTAATAATACCCACATGTGAGTGTTTCATATTGAAAAAAGAGGGAAAAAAAAAGACTAACATATAAACCTAATGGGCTACTCTATTTATTGCCAATTGGTTTTAGAATGGAACTTCACTTGAGCTTATTTGTGGTCTAACTTTTCTTTTCGTGTGGGTCCGTTAGTCCATTGTAAATTTCACATGGTATCAGAGCAGATTTTGGTTCAGATTATTAATTTTCTGTCCCAGCGGCCCGGTCCGGTTGCCACTGTGCTTATTTCAAGTGATAACTAGATGTCCAGTTGTAGTTGCACTTGAGGGGGAGAGTGTTGATAATACCTACATATGAGTGTCCCATGTTAGAAAAAGAGGGGCAAGAAGAATAACATATAAGCCTTGTAAGCTACTCCACTTATTATCAATTAGTTTTAGAATAAAAACTCATTTGAGCTTGTGTGTAATTTAATTTTCTTTCTTGTGTGAGTCTGTAGGTTCATTGCAAAATTCACAATATATTTCTTATTTAGTTTAAGAAAATTTATGAAATATAAGACTCAATTAAAAAATGCAATTTAATGATATAATTTTGAATGAGATTAAGCACATTATTTGTGTGGAAAAGCAGCATGAGCCAAACCGAGAGACAAGGAGAAGCGTGGGTTAGTTTTCTTGGCTTGGAATTGAAGGGATATGAATAGGTATGGCAGTTAGACCCACTCTTGCCTCTCACTCACTCAGTCCCTCACCACCACACCACTCACTCTCCTCCATCCTTTTTCATATTAACTCATGCAACACAATGTTTACATCACAAAAACACACATTGTAACACACTTTACGTGCGGACTTCCGTTAGTTTTTGTTTTTGTTTGACCGGCGGCGCCACCACCACAAGGTCGTAGAAAAAGTCTCCAAACTTGCTAACCTCCTACCACTTGTCACCACCGCTTATCGACTCTTATTCACTCTCAATCTCTTATTTTACCTCATCCTCAAAATTAACCATGACTGTATCTAAAAACTAGGACTATTACTCCTCTATTCACCATACGTGATGCAACATAACGACAAGTTTTTCACTACAAGAAGAACAAACTCCATCCCTTTATCTTCACCATTCTTAATTACCCACGTTATAATTCACTTCATTAATCATTTCCTTTCATCTTCCCTTCCTGTTTTTTGTTTCTTCTTCTTGTTTTTTTTTTGGTTCCTTTTTTTTGGTTTTTTTTCCTCTTTGTATGGCTTTGATTGTGGATCAACAATCGGAATTCAAGCATTTTTGTAAGATTTGCAAGAAAGGGTTTGGTTGTGGAAGAGCGTTAGGAGGGCATATGAGGGCACATGGAATAGGTGATGAAACTGGCCATATGGACGATGAAGACCCAGCAAGCGATTGGGAAGATAAGTTAGGAAGCGATGTGGCTCCGAGCAACAAGCGAATGTATGCATTACGAACGAACCCGAATAGATTCAAGAGTTGCAGGGTCTGCGAGAATTGTGGTAAAGAATTCCTATCTTGGAAATCATTTCTCGAGCATGGGAAATGTAGCTCTGAGGACGCCGATGAATCACTCGTATCGTCACCTGGGTCGGAAGAAGATGGAACGACGAGAAGAGGTTGTGGTTGGTCTAAACGGAAGAGATCATTGAGAGCAAAAGTTGGCGAGTTTAACTCGAACTGTCCGTCCAGCGAAGAAGAAGATCTCGCGAATTGTCTAATGATGTTATCTAATGCAACTGTTGATCCTTTAGTGGCTGAACCTGAAGAGTCATGTGCCTCAGCGAGCAAAGACGAAGAACGAAGAAACCCAATGAGTTTTATAGCTCCTTTGGCTTATAAACCTACCATTGAGAAAGCTAAAGGTGTAGCTAAAGGATTGTTTGAATGTAAAGCATGTAAGAAGGTTTTCAATTCCCACCAAGCGTTAGGTGGACATAGAGCTAGTCACAAGAAAGTTAAAGGGTGTTTCGCGGCTAGGCTCGATCAGGGTTTGGAGGATAGTGTAGCTGATGAAGATGTGATCACACATGAAGAGTTCTTGCCAACAAAACCTACGTCAGCTTTGCATTTCGATCATGGTTCAAATGCTCCAATGGCTTCTACTTCCAAAAGGAAATCTAAGGTTCACGAATGCTCAATCTGTCATCGTGTTTTCTCCTCAGGACAAGCTTTAGGTGGCCATAAGAGGTGCCACTGGATCACTTCGAATTCACCTGACGCTTCATCTCTCGCCAAGTTTCATCAGTTTCAAGAACAAATAGAACAAGTTCAACACAAACCAAAGTTCATCGACAATCCTGAGACACTTGATCTCACGCTTGATCTGAACCTCCCTGCTCCGGCAGATGATCACCCTGTAATCTTGGACGTGTCTACTCAGATTTACCTTCAATCCTGGGTGGGAGTTGACGGAAAAGGAAAGGAAGAACGCCACCTCCATCATCACCAACTTGACCAGGACCACCAAAACGAGGACACCAACCAGAAAACCAACGACAACAAGAACATTGTCAATGACAACAACTGTAATAACTCAATGCAGGATATGGATAATGAAGCTGACAGTAAGATGAAGATACCGAAGCTTAGTGAGCTAAAGGACATGAACACGAGTGGGAGTTCATCTCCATGGTTGCAGGTTGGGATTGGTTCAACTACTGGCACAGTGGGCACTGACCCGTAATTATTAAAAATTTTGTGAAACTCACACGAAGATCTCTTCTTCTTCTTCTTCTTCTTTTCTTTTATTTTCCTGATTACCATACTGTAATTACAGACTCAACAGGTTTATATTTATAACTAAACACAATTTTTTCGTAATCCATTTTCTGAACAAGAAAGAAACTTCTTACCTATCTCATAATTCCTGCATATCATACAATTTCAAAGTAGCAAGCATTCTAATTTCTTCCAAATGTATGTTTTGGGTGTGCTCCGAATTGTTCTAACAAGAGTTGTTAGTGACCCAAACTTACTAAAGTTGTAACTCGAAGGAAATGATTTTAATAACAATTTTAGAAATAATTAAGTTTTAGATATTTTAAATCCCAATATATTTTATATTTGTGTTTATCTTAATTGTTTACTAAAAGGCTGAGCCTTGTAACAACTAGTAAGGCTACTCAATGTCACTAGTTCGGGTCATGAAATCAATCACTTTATAAAATACAAAAAGAAAATTATGTACGATTGATGACTCTTTCCCAACAATTGTAAAGCGGAAAGTGATAAATTTATTTTTATATTTATAATTTTATTCTTAATTATTAAAAGAGAGATTAATTTTACCATTTGTTATGAAGTTAATTCTATTAATAGAATAATGAGTATTAGAATCTTATTCTTATATTTATGTAACAATAGATTTATGTCAACATAATTGCACGTAGGTATATCATAAACAACCTCTTTATTAAGTAGGAGTAAGGTTGTATACTATCAGATCTCTCCAGTTCCTACGCTTCAGTAGGACTTCAACTGGATATTGATAATGACGATGATATCTATGTCTAAAATATTAAGTTTTAGATATTTTAAATTTGAATATAATTTTTCAAAAATTATATATATTTTTTATATTTTAATTAAAATATATAGAAAACTGAATATATTAGTAATTTTATTCATAATTACGAAAAGAGAGAATAATAAGTTGACTTTGTGGAATAGTTGAAACGTTGGGCTGTTTGAGCAAGAGAGCTAACAGAGCGCTGTGTGTGACAATTGGCAGGTGGGGAGGGGTTGTATTAAGCATGTTTCGCGGACCCACGACGCTCCGATGCTATCGCTAAAAAGCCGTTCAGCTATTGGTTCATTAAAAAGCCCAGACAGATGCGTGCCACCGTATCACTCGCAATGGACTTGCTCAAAGTCGCATTCAACTTTCGGCCACGTGAACCTTATAGGTAAACCAATCACTCAGAGGTCCGTTCACGGTCATGGTTGATATTGGATCTTGGCTTACTCGAAAGCATACTTTTCAAGTCCAACATTTTGATTTAGAATACATTTTGAAATCTAATTTAATATAACTTTTTAAAATATTTAAAGTGAAATTTTAATTATAAAAATATAATAACCTAAATTTTCATGAATTAAATGTTACGTTAAAAATCAATGTTTCAAAAATCAGACCGAGAGTTAAATCACAAGAAGTTTAAGATTCAACTAGTATTAGATAGTTATAAACCGACTAAAGATTAAATAACATTAAATAATTTGAAATATAATTAAAAGATTACCCTTATTAATCGAAGAATTTAATGTTTAATTAAAAAGTTATTATTAAATAAAAATTAATTGATTTATAAAAATTAATAATTACTAAAATTATTCAATTAATTAATAAATTGATTATTTTTAACAATAAAAATTATTAAAATAAATCAAACCAACAAATTTAATAGTTCAACATTTTTACTATTAAATTCAAATTCTCAAATCAAATCAAAGTACTTATTAATTATTACTATGCTGACATAGAATAATCAAATCCATGACTGACTGCCATTTCAAGATAAAAAGCTGAAAGCTTTGTGAGCAAATGACGTGCTTTCCGTTCTTAGGGCGGCGAATATGTGACATAGTCAGTGTGTCTAGGACCGCCCAAGAATTAATAAAAGCCAAAAGCTGCTTTCCCAATTATTCATTTTTTTATTTGAATTCATGTTATTTTATTTCTCGAGTATCTTATAAGTAAGTGAAAGAATATTAGAATATAAATTAATATTAAATTAAATAGTTATATTTTAGTTTTAATTTAAAATTAAATAGTTGATCAATCAAATCATTTATTTAATTACGTGATGAATATATAAAATTAAATTATTAATAATATATTTAAAAATATCTAATCTTTTGAAAATTTTAATTTAGTCTCAAAATTTTTAAAACTTTTAATTTATTGATTAATTTTTTAAAATTCATATAACTTAAGTTAAAATATTTTTTATATAGCATGTCTATTAAATATGACGTGAATATCCATCTAATACTCGTATCAAATAAAGTAAAGTTTTAATTTGATTTATACAAATTTTGAAAAGTTGGTTTTTAAAATATTTTAAATTATAAATGATATAAATAAGTTCCTTTCGTATATGTTAGAATTTATATTGATTTTTAATTAAAAAGATTAAAAATTAATTTATTGATTTTTTACATATCAATTTTAATAAACATAAAAATTTATTGGCATATTATATTAAGGTAATTATATATTCAAAATTCTACCAATAATCCATAAACACCTTCACATTGGAGTTATTCATCTTGTTCTCACCTTCTATAGAAGAAAGAGAATACCTGCTACATCAAAGATATCTATTTTGGACAATGCATAATGGTTGTGAGGCTTATGGAATATTTTTTGATAATATCAAATTTAAAAAAAACATTACAACAACAACAATATTCAATAAAAATTTCGTTGAGATTCATAATTTGGAGAAATTCAATAATTCGCAGCAGTCTTATTTCTAACTAGTAAAAAGGTTGTTTACAAATTAACAAAAAAAATCAAAACAAATTTTATCATAATTCAGCATATTTTTTATACCCCTATGTAATTTAATCAATGCGTTAAAGGTTACCAAACCCAAAAGCTGCTTTTACAATTACTCACACAACCATTTTGCAACACCTGTGGCTACAGGTGGAAGAAATGAGTAAGTTGGAAACGAAACCTTCCAGGAAATTTGACTGAATCCACGCATACTTCTTCTCCAAGGTCATGGTTGTTTTTTCCTGGAAGAGTGTCGGAGGCTTACTTTTACCTCTCTTTTTTTTTCCTTAAATTGAAAACGTGTTCTAGGAGACTCTTAGCACTTTTAGGAGTTTTCCTGGTTGTTTAATCTGAATCAGGTCATCGGACAAGTAATGTTCTAGATTAGCTAGTCCATGTGATGGTGGCGTTGAGTTTCACTGTCAGGATCTCGGACCGGTAACCCATTTCCATGTCTAATTTTGAGATTTGGTTAAATCAATTAAAAAAGGAAAACAGGAGGCATCATGTGGTGGCGTTCGTTCGTCGTTTCACTCTCTCGAGTGCAACTGTTGCTAGATAGATAGCCCAACTGAAAGGATTATCCCAGCAATTGGTGGGTCCATGACAGATGAAACAGATCCTACATCTTGTGTGGCGCATTCCACATATCACGGTTCAGTGCCAAATCACCGTCATCGGCATGTACGGTGGAGATCGCACCTGTACTTGTACGCACGGCAGAGCACAAACTTATAAAACAATTACACATACCAGTCGACGTGCAACGGAGTGAGTGAGCTACTCTTCACGCCAACTTGATTACATGTCAGTCTGAGATCGGAAGCTCTTTGATACCCCAAATCTAACAAACATGACTTTTCAGTACTTAAATGGAACGGCCTAAAGTCGCTGCACGCAGGAACGGAGCCAGTAAGATAGGAGCGCTCAATGTTTAATTTTTTAAATTTTAGGGGCCAACGCTTAAATAACTTCATTTATATATATATATCTATATATAATATTTATTTTTAAACATTTTTTGAGAGGCCCCATCTAGCTGCACCTGTATTAATTAATATAATATTATTATTAATTAATATTACTAATTAATAATTAATTAGTAATAATAATAACAACAACAACAATAATATTAATTAATAATAATAATAATAATAATAATAATAATAATAATAACAGCAACAACAATAATCAGACAACTGAAATTTTATTAGAGTTACAAGGTAATAATAACAAATTAAATATTGTAAAATAAATATTGATACAATTATAAAATAATCAATGAATTACATCTTCCAAATATATTATACTGCAGAGGCATTTCTGTCATTAACACTGTTTTTTGTTCTGTCTCTTGCAACCAAACACATTTCTGTCATCAGGACGGAGACAATTTTCTCTGTTCTGGCTACCGCAACCAAACATCTTACTGTCTCCAATTCTTATTTTGTTCCGTCTTATTCTGTTTCGTCTCGTCCCGTCTCTGCATATTGAAGACGTTAACCAAACAGACAGTTGGGTATAGACCTAGCTAGCTGATTTAACTCAATATGAAGTTAAACTCAACTGAGAGTCGGTACACCCATGCATACAATTACCCAAAATTAGTCTTGGTAGAGATTAAAAGGAGGAGCCATGATTCACAACGCATAGCTCGTGTGTCTCGTGAAACCGATACTTTGTCAAAATTTATGTGGCCTGCAACGTGCTAAGCATATTTATGTATTCAAAGACAGAACTTCACATTTAAAATAAATTAAAAAATAAAACTAACACGCTCAAATTAAGTAAAATTTTAAGTTTAATAAAAAAATACCCATTTAGATTTAAAGTTGAATAAGATTAAAATAATCTCGAATCGTTTAATGTATATAGTTAAAAGATCTAAAGTTGTTTTTAATACTCAAAATATCTCGAAGGGTTCAAAGGGATGACCATAAACATCAACAACAACATTTAAGCAGAAATCTCGTTAAGAGGGGAGTTTGAGACTATTCAAAAGGATGCAGCTTTATTCTTAATTGGTAAAAAAAACATAAAATCAATTATAATGAATTACTAATAAAAAGGTGTTTATCATAATTGAGATCCGCTTAAAACACCTTGTAAGCAACTAGAAAAAAAGTAAAAGATTTTTTTAAAAAATCTTAGAAGTCTTAGAAAAACTCATTATATTAGACTTCGGTTAGAAAATAATGGCGAAGTGCTTGCAACATGAACAACAAACATAAGTAATATTTCATTTGGAATTTTTATAATTGGGTCAACTCAATGACTTATTCTTTAATAATCACCCACACATTAGTTTAAGTATCTATATATTTTAATTTACGAGATCAATTACTTTCTTTATAAAATATAAACATAATGTGTGCTAGTTTTACCATTTTAACAATATTCAGTCTTGATCAAACTACAACTAGGAACATTTAGGAATAACACTTAAGTGTAAGTTGAATATCATAATTATGATCTCATTATAATTTCAATTACACAGTAATTGTTTCAAGGATTTTATCTTTAGTATTAAAATATAAAATATTAATTAAATTAATACATAAAGATAAATAAAGCCTTTTCATTGGTTCAAAATAATGTCATACATTAATTTGAATTCAATTGATTAACTGCAAGGACATAAATTAATAACAACATGAACAACAAACATGAACTAATCAAATATCATTAATATAATAATCCAACTTAAATTTTAAACTCGATTAAGATAATTATAATGAATTATTAGTTTAAATTAAATATAAATTAATTTAATTCGATTTTAAGAGTTGAATTAGATTGTCATAAATTAATATTTGATTAATTCATATGATGTTTATATTATATATATTATTATTACTAACTGAATTTTAATAATAAAATTAAGGAAACGAAAAAGACTTTTTAATTTTAAATATCAAGAAAATTAAATTTTATTAAATTACGTGAAATGTCTATATTAACTTTTAAAAAACTCCTTAATGATTTGGACAACACACTTAAAAAGGACGCGTTGAGCGAAAGTTTAGAATAAGGAAAAGAGTGTTATTGTCTCTACTTATACATTGGAATTTCGTGCATAAGCAAAAAGAGAGAGTTAGTGTGAGGTATAATTATAAACGGAGGTTGGAGGGCGGTTTTAGCTAGAAGTAGTATGCAAAAGATGGAACCTTTTAGCTAACAAGAACGTGTAATTTGGTCTTAACCCACATGGACCGCGCTCGTTAGAATCAAAATAGAAAACAGAGTGTGGGCATAGCGTTGGGGCTCAGACTCAGTCAGTCCATTAGCCCCTAACGGAACGGCATTAACTAATTCCCCATTGAAAGCTCCTTCCTCAAAGGGGACGTTGCTTACTTTCTCACTCAATTTCCAACCCTTCGTTTCGATTCTCATTAGACATTTCAACCAAAAGATCCAATTTTGAAGGGCTAAAAATGGTTACCTCTTAATTGTGATTAACTGGCTTTCGTTTTCATTAATTATTACTTAAATTAACTTAATAGAGTAAGTTAGCCGGTCCAGCCGGCTCGCTATAGCTATATACCACCATCACTGACAGTTGGAACCTTAAATGTTATCACAGAATCTCCATGTCAGCTTTTGTTTGTCACGTAACAAATACGTCGTATTAGTTATTAACTCCGTGGCAGTGACACGTCGGACAAGTCTCTGACATGTAATTGGCTAATTTGCCAATTTGTTGGTTGTGCTACGTCGTTGTAACAAACCCAGCACCTTCCCTTCCCTTGTCTCGTACAAGTAAGCAAGCCGCCGGTTTATTACGGCAATTTGTTTCTGTCGTATTCCGTAAATGCCCACCGCGGTTTTATTACATCAGGTAATTTTCCTTTTTGCTTACAATTGAAAACGTGAAACTCAAGACTTAGTTTTCGGACAACAAAGTAAAAGAGAAATGCAACACATTTCAATTAAGGTTAGCTGTTGTCCGATTTACCAAAGATAGTTGAAAAGGGTATTTTGGGGCAATGAGTCGAGTTGAAAGGAAATGAGAAGTGTTTATGGGAATAAATACAGAAACGGGCAAGTCTCGCATGTTACATGTCACTGTTTCCCTCTTCATGCATAGGCTTTAATTAACTTCTATTTATTGTTTACGTGGCGTTTAAAGTGAAATTACACAATTTTTATTACTTTTTAAGACTCTAAAAATGGAATTTTTGTAACTTGGTATATATCTCGTGGTGGAGCTTACGCTTGTCACCTACTCTTTAGTTACCACTCTCTAACTTCTCTCAAACTCTGTTTCCAGAGAAAGAGAGAAATCCAAAGTTTAAGGCTTTTGTTGAGTAGGAGAAGAAAAGGTTTGATTTTTGCATCTGGGATTTTAATGGAGAGGCATAAGTGTAAGCTTTGTTTCAAGGGCTTCGCTAATGGAAGAGCTCTGGGTGGTCATATGAGGTCTCACTTGATGAATCTTCCTGTTCCTCCAAAACCAGTAGTAGTAGTAGTAGAAGAAGAAGAAGAAGAACGACAACAACAACAACACATTCAACTCAGTGAAGACGTAGAGTCAGCTTCGTCGTCTTCATCTTCAGAAGAGGAAACTGAGCAAGGGTTAGGAGAGGGAGAAGAGAAAGGTGTTTATTATGGGTTGAGGGAGAATCCAAAGAGAAGTGTTCGTTTGGTAGATCCTGAGTTTTCATTCGCAGTTAATGCTTGGTCTGTTGTCCTTCAAGACAGAGAGAGCGAGACTGAGTCATCGAAGAGTCCAACTCGGAGACGATCTAAACGGACCCGGAAGTTGTTAGAGTCTCCATACAATCACCAGGAACATGAGAACAACATAAAGAAGGTTAATTATGATAAAGTGAGTAAGGCCGAGTCATGGGCTGAGCCTGAACCGATGAGTTCAATCTCTGACACGACCACCGAGGAAGATGTGGCCTTTTGTCTTATGATGCTTTCCAGGGACAAATGGAAGAGAAGAGAACAACTTAACAAGCAGATACAAGACGAGAAAATGGACGAGGAAGTGGAAGCTGAAAAGTACTCCATGGAAGAAACGGATGAATCAGAGGAGTTCAAATCTTGCAAGACTAGAACAAGAGGGAAATACAAGTGTGAAACTTGCAAGAAAGTGTTTAAATCCTATCAAGCTTTGGGTGGACACAGAGCAAATCACAAGAAAGTTAAGGTCTTCACACCAACCCGAGAACCAGAGAGAGGGACAGGAAATGCAGGTACTTCAAGTTTAGTAGTTGCAGAGAAGAAAATTCACGAATGTCCTTACTGTTTCAGAGTGTTCTCTTCTGGGCAAGCCCTTGGTGGGCACAAGAGATCTCACTTTACTGGCGTACAAGCAACCCCTGCCATTAGCTCCACAAAGTTAGGGGACAACTTGAGTTTGATAGATCTTAATCTTCCAGCTCCTGTTGACGATGATGATATTAGCCAAATCGAGCTTTCTGCTGTTTCAGATGCAGAATTTGTCAACCCCATCAAGAGGTGAGTTTTGCTTAGTTCGCACAAGAACTTTCAGAAGGAAGAACTTCTATATTTTTGCCGAGCTTTTGAGTTTTTCGATCTGAAATCATCCAACTTTCTTATTGTTGATTAAGTTATACGGTTCCTAATTTCCTGATAGACCATTTCTTGTTGGAATTCTAACTCTGTAATTCATTTGCTTAGCATCCATCGACTATTTGCTCTGTTTCTGTAACAATTCAAAGCTGATTTAGTATTGAATGCAGGAACCCGATATTTACTAAAACGATTTCTGGGTTTTGAGATACAGAATTCATAGTTTTGAACATTCTTGTGAATCGATTCAGTTCAAAGCTCCAGCCGTTTTTGCTAGCACTTTGCTTCCATAGCCAAATTTTCTTTATTTAAATTAAAAAAAGTCTCATCCTCGAAGAGGTTGATCAGAACCGATTGGTTTTATCAATAAAAAAACGAACATCCACCACCTGTCATTACTAGCTTTTAACAGTTCATGGCGGAGTAGTCGATTCCTTCTTACCTGCAATTCTAATTCACCATTTTGTTGCTTCCCTGTCCCTGTCCTTTCTGTGACCCAAACTTTACTCAATAGATCTGTTAATCGAGCAGAGATTAGAGTGTGACAGACTTTATCACAGCCCATGAAACTGAACCTCAAGTACATTAAATTTTCTTCCACTTTCTCATAAGTTGGAAAACCTGAAAAAGCTGATTGAGAAGGAAAAGCAGAGACTAACTCTGCTTTTTCTTACTCGAGAACATCATGTTTGGTTTGGCGTGACCAAAGGAGTTCGACTCAGTCAAGCTCAGATAGAAGAATATAGAAACCTCATCACAAATTCAGTAACTTCGCAATAAATGAGTATAAGATCTGCGTCTTCAATATGAACTCTTCGGCTTCTTAGTTTTTTCCCAGCATTTTTCTTCGGTTTTTTGCAATTTAAAAATTTTAATTTTAAAGATTTTTTGAGAAATTTTTAATTTTTTATAAACTTTTTTCTTAGATTTTGACCCAAAAAAAGGCATAAAATATATATTTTATATACTTATTATATTAATAAAATATCTATGATACAGTTAGCCATTTTAATTATTGAAATTTATTTAAATTATTAAATTCGATTTAAATTAATAAATTAAGATAATTTTATTAAATTATTAATTTTAACCATATTTAATAAGTTCAGTTTACTTTTAAGAATTACGATGAATTGTCATATAACCAATATTTGATTCGTCATTATTTTTAATCGTATTAGAACGAGGTTTTTAAAAAGATTGAAAATTGCTAGAATATTAAAATTTTAAAAATTAATAAGTTTTGTATTTGTTAAACTACAAATCAACTCTATATTTTTGTCCCATTTTATTCATAAAATTCAATTTGTTCCTTAAATTTTAGTTAAACGTATATTTAAAATCTTAAATTTTATTTTTAATTGATTAAATTCTAAAACTTACAAAATATTGTTAAAAGAAGTTTAAAACTAAATCATCCGTACCCACACTAATCTCCGCTCACACCGAGTCAACCTATAAGGAATAAAGTGTTAGTTAAACAAATTTCTTTATTTTTAGGCTCGAACTTGAGACATTTGATTAAAGGATGAGAATGCTGTACCACTTACACCAACTATATTTGGTTTAATTAGATATATACCTTAAGATTCTTGTGTTAACTGTGTATTAATTAGACATATTCCTTAAAATCGTATGTTATAATCTCATGACTTGGATTTACTAATGTTGTTTAATAGCATAATTCATGAAAGTTGCCTAACTCATAACGTACGCCTAAATTGGCTTTGCGGACAAGCCGGCCTTTGAATGCTGAATGGTATGGTTAATTACATTCTGGAAGAAGGCAACAAAATCATGGTCACGAGTCATGTCAAACGACTGACGTATCGCCTCAGTAATGAGCATTTACTAATTAAATAAAGACTCATGTATTATCTTACCAAAAAAAAAGATATATTATATCAAGAAATACAAATTTATTTAAAGTTTGAATATATTGTGATTCTTTTGAAAAAATATTATTATTATTATTTAATTATTATACAAAATTTTGGACATATTTTATTATTATTTTAGAGTTAATAAAAGTATAAAAGATTTTGTTAATTACTAATTTGTGCTACGTGTGAGTTTATTGAAAATAGTCTCTTTACTAAATAGCGATAAGCTTGTTTAATCTCGTATTTTAATGAGATTCTTACCGAGGGAGCGGTTGGTTCTCACGAGGGAATGATAATATGAATGAGAATTAATATTATAAGGAATAAGAATTAATATTATCATTATAATTATGATGGTTTGTTAAGAGGAAATGACTATTGATAATGGTTGATTTGTAAAAAAATTGAAAAATAAAATTTTATTATATTTTAGTTAATTAAAATACTAATTAATGAATGAATTATATTTTATTTAATTATAATGTAAATAATAATAAATTAATTATAATTATATTTTAATTAACTATATTGTAATTAAATAATTACAATATTTTAATTAATGAATGGATCATATTTTAATTAATTATATTTTAATCAATAAATTAATTACAATATTTTAATTAATGAATAAATCATATTTTGATTAATTATATTGTAATTAATTAATTATAATATAATGTAATTAATTACTATTATTTTAATTAATTATATTTTAATTAACAAATTAATTAATTATATGATTAAAAATATTTTATAAAAATGAGTCATTACTAAGGAATAAGTTTCATTCCTCTACTAAACGAGGGTATGGAGGATTCCCCAAAAGTGAAACATCAAATTATTGCTTCTATAATGATAATCAACAACTAACCACTCACTTTTTCATTCCTTACTCATTGATCTCTTCCCAAACCCAACCAAGTACCCCCTGAGTGTTGTTGTTGTTTTTGTTTTTGTTTTCAAATAAATAATTTTACCGTTGAAAAAAGATTTTGATATATTAAATATGACAATACTGATTTATTTAACGCTGAATATAATGTGACCTCCTATCATTTAATTTTTTTATTTTAATCCTCGTGCTTTTTAAAATTTTATTATTTACCTTTTACGATATTATTTAATTAATATACAAATTTTAAACATATCTTATTAGTAAGTTTTCTATTTTAAATTCAAAATAACATAATATTAAAAAAATTTGACGGAGACAGCTTAATAGTTGCTTTTCCTTAAAAAAGCCAAAAGATTTGGTAAGAAAAGGGTTCGTACAGCTCTTTAAATTGTGCAAGCAACTCTAAAGTCCATGGGTAATAGTGAAGATTTTGTAGTTACATCACATGGTTTCATGCCTGCTGGCCTTCTTTTCATGTTAGGAACTTTGTTGATTTACAATGCGTCGATGCAGGAATCCATCTCTTCAACACACTAAACACAAAAAGAAGAAGACAACATAAAAATCTGGATTTTCTATGTTAATATCATTGTTAGTAGTTTTTGAGATCTTGAATGACCAAGCAATGATATATTCGATTCATCCCATACCGAAAGTAACAAATTATTTGAGTTGATTAAGTTTTTAATAATTATAAAGAGTTTGAATATGTTTTTTAAAATAATATAATTTTAGTTTAAAAATTTAAAATAACGTAATTATAATCTTTAAATTCAAGCATATTACGATCAAAATGGCATGATTTTAAACAATTTAAACATATTTGCACTTGAATTTGAACTGTTCAATTTAAGTTTAATCAAAATTCATATCAAAGTCGTGTTATATTTTCAGGCTAAACATTTATTTTAAATTTCAGCATTTATAACAAAATACACTTAAACTCTAATGTTTTAAAACATTCAAATTGTCAACGTTTTTTAAATTTTCAAAACAAACTCTAAATTAATGAAAAATTACTGTGATTAAATTCCTTCGATTAAATATTATGTCAATACTAACGTAATAATATTTTTATATTTTCTAAAATCTAGAGTGGATCTTTTGGTAAAAATTATTAAAAATAATGTCACGTCAATTAATTAAGAAAGAACTAAGGGGGTGCTTGGTTGATGAGTTTAAGAAGGATTCAATGGGTATGAAATGCAAAATGGGTGGTTGGTTATATATTATCATTATACGGACAGTATTAACTTTGAGGTATTGCTTCATACTTTTCAAGCATGAGAGATATGTTAACTCTTTTTTTTCTTATTTTTTAATAATTAAATCTAATTAATTACAATATAATTAATTAAAATAATATTACAATATAATTTATTTATTTATTATTATTATTTTTAGCAATTAAATATAACTAATTAAAATATATTAAAAATTGATGCTAAAATAATTTTTTAATATTTTTAACAAACCAACCACTGTCGATGGTAATGGTAATCATTTATTTATTCTAATTAACCATCATAATTATAATGATTATATCTATTCTAATTGTTTACTATATTCATTTCTATTTCTATTTCTATTATCATTACTCAATTTGAAGCCTCCTATTTTCGATAAAATGTTCATCCATTTAATATCTTATTTAAATGTTTTGAAAATATTGCGGTTCAATATAAATATTTCATAACGTTAGGATATATTTTGTATTTTGTTATAAATGAAGAGGTTCAAAATGTATTTTTAACTTATATTTTGGGCGTTGGTCAGTCCCATCTTGGTCCACTGTCAAGCTTATTTGCTCGGTGAATTGAGTGTTACACTTGTGTTATACTAAAAAGTGATTATAAATTAGGTCCATAGTCTCCCATCTACTATTAGTAACCATATTAACAACGATTCTTACATAGAATTCTTCTTTTTTTTTTTAATAAAATCAACATTAGCGCAAAAAACAAACAAAGGCAAGGAAGGGAAAGAAAACTAACCTAAGCTAACAGGCTTACCCCGTACACCCGGAACCTAATAGCCTTTCCCCCTTAATAAAAACAAAAGCCGAACAATCTGAATTTAAAATGGAGATTAAACAAGAACGACGATCAGTCTAGTGTTGTGGGTTTGCATGTAATAAGGCTACCCTGGCTAAAACATGAGTCGCCTTATTGGCAATCCTACGCGTCCATTGAAAGGACAAGTGAAGGAAATGTCGCTTGAATGATAAACAATTAAGGGTCAAAATTCCAATCTCAGACCGATTTGGCGAAGGAGCTAACATTGATTGGACAGCTGCAAACAATCCGACTCCACAATGACCTTGGCAAGCTGTTGGTCTTTTAGTCAAGAAAGAGCTTCCCTTATAGACATAGTTTCGGCAAGAACTGGGTCAAACAGGGCAGGGAAAAAACCTGAAATAGCAGTCACAAACCTACCTCGTGCATCCCTAAGAACCGCAGCAAAGTCTTTCGTCTGAACATCTTCTGAGGAAACAACGAACTCGCTGTCTTCTTTCTCCCGAATAGAGAGTCTTTGCAACCCTGAATTTATGAAGCTAAAACGAAAATTTAAGAGAGACCAAGGTAGAAATAATACCTAGACCTCACCTTGCACATGAACGGCAAGACCAACACTTACACTCGTAGAGAGAGAGAGAGAGAGGCCAGACCTGATGTAACCCTAGACTATAAATACATACTACCTCTGATTCATAATAAAAGTCGTTTTAGAAAAATACACGCTTATTAAGAAAGCTAATGAAATTATAAATATACCCTTATTAATACTCTCATAAAGTTATCTCGTAACTCCCGTATGTGAGAGAAATTGCCTTAAAATTGTGATATGTATAATTAAGATGAGAGAGAAATGAAAGGTTAATTTTGGAAGAAAAATTATAAACATGCATACAAAGTCAAGAATGACACTTATTTTGAATAATTAAAATGTATCTAAAACGACTCTTATTATGAATCGGAGGGAGTATTATTATTTATATGAATACATCACTTTCGTTACTTAAATAGGCCAATTTGTATATAAGGCTTGAAGATTAGGCTGAATCTTTATTTATACTCAGCATCACGGCAAAGGTACTCATATCAACCATTCAATATCTCATATTATGCTATGTTTCCTTATTTATCATTATATTTAGGTAAATTTAATATTCCTGACTTGAAGTCTTTCATATATTGTTATGAATAATAATAATACAAAATAAAGTAAAATGATCGTGTACTTATATACATAAAATTATTAAAAAACTAAAAATGGATACATTTCTTATCCTTTTTAAAAATTAATTGCAATTTATGTTTTCTATGGGAATATTTTAACTGAATTTTTAACATTTGTTTTTGGAAAATAATTTTTAACAATATTTTAATAAATCATTTTTCTTTCTTTTAATTTACACAAGGTCTAAAACTTAAAATGCATAATTTATAATTTAGTATCTCATATCAAAGAGGACGAGTCTTAGAACAATAGATAAGGTTATTCCTTTGTGACCAGAAAGTCACATATTTAAGTTACGGGAACACTCTTTTTATAAAAATACAAAAAAGGTTACGTACAATTGATATCTTTCTCCTGTATTCTTGCGAAACAAAGAGAGTTAGCACCTGTTTAGATGAGCTTTTGGGAGGTCAATAATCACTTTTTTCACCACAAAAACCTTTTTAAAAAAATTGGGTATTTAATTGTGAAATAAACAAGCACTTCTTTAATATATATGATTTTTTTCGGAGTCAAAGACTCAAAATAAAGTTTTTTAAGAAGATCAAATTTGGAGCTTCTCAAAAAAACCTCTTAAATGACTTTTTTAGGTAGATTTTTTAAATTAATTAATGGGCCTATCTTTTAGCCCCTTTTATCATTATGTTTCACATATAATTTTCACAATACCCATAAACTCATCTTCACGCTTATCTTGAAAACTCATTATTTGACTTTTTATATGTTTTAATATTTAATTTTATATTAATTTTTTATGTTATAATTCATATAAAAGATTTTGGTTAGATATATTTTTATTTATGTTTCATATGGTTTAAAATTATATAATAATTAATATATTATGCTTTGCATATTGTTTAATATAATTTAAATAATATTTATATGCATAAATAAATTTTATTGCTAAATAAAATATAGTTAAAATTAAAAAAATTATTTTTATATTGTCAAAAAGTTTACTGTATGAAACATTGTTTAAAAAGTTTTTTTAAATAACAGTCAAACAATTAATTGGTTTCTTAAAAAAATTTCTTTTTAAATGACAGACAAATAGTAAGCTGGTTTCTTAAAAAAGTTCCTCTTATAAAATATTTATTTAAAAATTCTACTTATAAAAATTTTACTAATATAAGACCAACAAAATATAGGTTTATCCTTAAATTCAAAATATCTCAAGATATTTTATAACTTGCCTTTATTGAGTGCTACATTTATTTTTTTTTTAAGAAGAAGATAAGTCAACACGTTGCACCGTTAATTTCCATGAGTCATTTTTTCTCCACGCCATTCCAAATTCTTTCCTCTATCCTTTTTTTACCATACAGTGCATGGAAAAGAAGAGAGTAATAGAGAGAGAGAGAGGTTAAATTGGTCAAGTGGATTTTAAGCAAAATGCCATTTATTCCTTAACCAATTAAAAAGGACGAGTCCTCGTCAAGAGGAACTTTCCAATACGATTTTGAAAGTCATCGTTGTGTAGAAAACGTGTTGGCATCATATACCCCTCCTCTTATTCGATCACTATTTTATGATTGCTTCTTCACTTTAATACGCTGACCCAATCAGCATCGTAAGTCGCGGAACCGTGGGGCTTCCAATGGCCAAGACAGGCTTGGTCCTATGTGGTCTTTATCTACTAGTCGGTCGGTCGGTCCCTGTTTTTATGCGGACACGAAAGAGAAAGGGTAAGTCTCGCGCGACCCAATTTGTCAAGGAAAGCAAAAAGACCCAAGTGATCCTTGAATTTTTACTTTAAGTCCACACATAATTTTTTAATTTTAATTTTTAAAAATTTTATTAAAACAACGTGGCAAGTTTTGGTAACTATTTAAGGTCTTAAACTCAAGTGATTAAAAATAAAATTGATAATAGTAACATCAGTATTCAGTATAAATTTTACTGATATATAAGATTTGAGAAAGTTTAATAATACGCAGTCTTATCTCTAGCTAATAGAGAGTCTATTTTTAATTGACCTACACGGACAGAGAGATAAAGAAAATATGGCAAATTATATTAAATAAATGAAAGTTTAGGGAGAAAAATTTAATAAAAGTTAGAGATAAATCTAAAGTTTAGAGACATGTCCCTACTCAAAATAAAAGTTATAAAACCAATTTATACTTATACTAGATAAATGAAGGTATTGAAAAAATTGTAAAAGAATTTGAGACAAATTTAATAAAAATAAAAGTAATAAGACCAATTTGTTTAATTTTAATGATTATATAATTTCATAGAATTTTTAATTTTTTTGCTTTGAATAGAAAATCTATTTCACACAAATTTATAAATTTGGTGGACATATAAAAAAGACCCTTTTATCATTCCCATATATATATATATATATACACTTTTTAGCATTTTAAAATTAATTTGTTATATATTAAATTATATGATTCTAATATTTAAAATCGAAAAGAATGTGAAGAAATTATCTATTTTACACATTTAATTAAGAAATTTCTTAAAAATAAAAAAGAAGTATTAAATTACATTTTTTATTATTTATGTAGACTTATTTATTTACTTTTTTTATTTGGTAAAAATAAGACTGCATATTATTGAAATTTTTAATATTTCGCATTTTTACAGATCTTGAAAAAGTTGATAAAAGAATTTAGAATTATGTCGTATAAGGTTAAAAATTTATGAAAAGGTAAATTTATGTGAAAGAACAAATTTACAGCCATCCCTTAGAGTTGAAAAGAAGAGAAAATGAGAGACAACAAAGCAAAAGGAGTAGAAAGAAAGACTGAAGCAAAAGACGATGAGAGTGAGTGCCAATTCACTTTTCTTCTAAACTTCCAAAGTGGTGGATATTGTAGAAATCTTGAATAGGAAACAACAAAAACCCACCAAAATATGCCCAAGCATGGGTCAAAATATGTGATATGTTCTTCTCCACTATTCTTCTATTGCTTCAGAGTTTTCTAACAAACATTAATGAATCATCATCATTGAAATGTGCTTTCCTACTCCATATCAGCTTCTTAGACCGATTCACATCATTCCCTTCATTGCTTGTTTGTCTGCCTGATGTCTTAGACATGAGCTGGAAGACAAAACCTGAGTAAAGGTTTGAGGATTCAGTTGGAAGCCACGATAGTAACATGACACCGTCGAAATCTGTAATGGTATTACTCAAATGTGAAATGAATAAAACGTTGAAAGTATTAATTAATGATTTAAAAATAGGATCAAATATTAAACAGGTAAGACAAGATATTTAAAGTTTAAAAAATCTAACTGAAATTAAATAATCGTAAAATTGGTTAAAGATTGAATAAAATTAAATAATTTGAAAAATGAGCAAAGAAAGTTATCATTAATCATCGAACATTTTAAAGTTTAATTAAAAGGAGACTGTTAAATAATAACTGATCTGTTTATTTTAATTTATAAAAAATGATTAATTAATAAACTAATCGATTTTTAATAATAAAAATTATTAAATTAAATTAAACCAAAAAATTGAAAACCAAACTAAAAATATTGGTCAGTTCAAAGTTTTTACTATTAAAATGATTGAATTGATTCAATTTTTTAAACACTAGTATTAATGGCTCACGAACACATCATTTGAGTAAAACTAATTAGAAGGATTCACAATTAAGAAATTTTACATAAGTGACGAATTTTAGCATAAGTCTACTCTTAATCAATTATTATTTTAAAGATAAATTACATAGATTTTCTTTCCAGTTTAAAGATTTTTTAAAATCAATTCTTAAAATTTTCTAAAAAACTTTTTCTAGGTTACAATTTTTTAGAAAAATATTTTTCTTAAATTTTAGTTAAAAATGATAATGAAATATATATGATATAAATGTTTTACATAGGTTAATCAACTTTCATTGATATAATAATCTAACATACCTCTTAAATCATACTCGAATCGATTAAATTGATTTAAATTAATAATTTAAGATAATTACAATAAATTATTATTTTAAATTGTGTTAAATTAATTTTGTTTGAGTTTAATAGGTAGGCGGAATTGTCATATAAGCAGCATTTGATTAATACAACTTGTGTATATGATCATTACTTTCTAATTAAAGTCTTAAAAAAGTGAGGTTTTCTTAAAAAATTAAAATTATAATAACTTTAAAAAAAATCAAAATTTTCTTAAAATTATATATACATAAGCATATATGCATTTTTGTAATAATTAATACTTACCTCTTACGGATTTCGTTGAATTTAGTAGTTATTATTATTTTTATTATTGTTATCAACTTATTATTATTATTATTACTACTACAGTTACTATTATCACCGTCATCACAAGAACTATTACTACTACTTCTAATATTGTTATTGTCATTTATTTATTATTAATATTACCACTGCTGCTATTACTAATATTAGCATTATTGATATTAGTATTATTAACTTTACGCTGCTTCTTTATCTTCTTCTTCTTTTTTTATTATTTAATTTTCCTCTGTCTTTCGCACTTTTTTTTTCTTCGTGTCGGTTATTTAGAAATAGTCTTTCTACTAGTTAGGAATAAGATTGCGTTCTATTGGACCTCTTAATATCTCACGCATTAGCGAGATTCATCCCAAAAATATTGTTGTTATTATATATTTAAAACTAAAGTGTGTTACAACTCAACCTTCAGTCTCTTATATTAAAAAAATGACTAAGAGGGGTTGCTTGATTAACTAGTTAGTGAATGTAGGGATTCATGACATCATTTCGTTTGGTGGCCACTAACAATGTTGAAGAGAAAGCAAGAAGAAAGTCAAACGTTGTCACTTTAACAGTCCTTCCTGCTGCCAATATGTTTCCAGTGTAGTAATCACTCAACTAAAAACCTAACCACTTAAATAACGACCCATCTCATCTTTCGGTTTCTTCTGTTGGGCAACTTCTGTTTACCAAACAATGCCCTAAAAATTCCTCCATTGCCAAATCTTGCTGTGACAATATGTGCATTGATGAACATACATTTGTATAAACCTAAATCTACGACGAGGAATGACGTTTGAACTGTAAGTCAATGTCTATGAGGTCATGATTGGCATACCATTTTACCAGTTTAAGCAAAACTGAGTAAGAACTTAAAAAATAATTATTAAAAAATTTATCCAATCCAATCAGTTTAATTGGAAAAATTTGTAATAGGGCAATTTTTCGATTTAATTTACTTTAGTAATTTTTGTTGTTAAAAATCGATCAGTTTATTAATTAATTATTTAATTTTTATAAATTAATAATTATAAACTAAAATAAATCAATTAATTTATATTTAACTGTCTGTTTTAATTAAACTTCAAGTTTTTTATGGATAAAAATAAACACTTTTAATGATATTTTAATTTCTTTAATGTTATTTAATCTTTAATTAATTTTATAATAATTTAATACATGTTAAATCTTTTAAATTTTAAATTCTTATCTTATCAATTTACCTTTCGATACAATTTTTAAAACGTGACTTCAAAAGCGTTGCGTACTATTTGAAAGGTGCTTTCTAAAACATTAATTTTTTATTTTTAAGCTTTTATTGTTCTTTTTTTATTTGTTCGCTTTATTTTTAAATTTTTAAATATTACCATACATTTTGTTCAAGTCTCAGCTTTTATTTCACTTGTATCTTTTAATGCTATACTTTTCAGAATCGTATTCTCTATTAAGGATAAAATCGCGTATTATCATACTTTTCCAGACCTCGCTTTAATGTCGGATTTCACCTCGGTGGTGTTGACGATAATGAACGCTATTCTTTATTAAACTTTTAATAAAAATAGACAAATAACATATGTGACTTAATTAATTATTATATAATGTAAAGCTTGTCATAGTTGTATCACATAACAGGAGACCTTAATTGTTATTGTCTTTCAAAATCATGATATTGTCTGTATATATACATGACAAACTCATTTATTTATTACGTCTCTTAAATTATATAATGTTATGTATTACGTCTCAAAACTATGATAAACGTTTCAATGACAGGTGATTTGTCAACTTTTCTATTTGTCCTCACTCCTTGCCGATGTAATGCTTTCTCAATGTGATTCCAGGATCAACTTAGAGATATTTTTTCAATACCGGTTAATATGCTCAAACACCGGCCTTTGCATAAATTATATCAACAAGAACTTCACAAATGCGGTATGATGTCTTCTGCTTCAATTTACAGGGCTGGTTTTTAGGGGTTCAGATGACTTATTTCTATTCCGATTATTCTATTTCTACCCCATTTTATGCATCATACGACGTCGTTTTATAGTTAAAACAACGTTGTATTGTGCACGGAATAGGATAGGAACAGAATACTCTGAGCAGGTGATCTTGTCTCGCTTTTTAGGCTCGATAAATGTATTCGTAAAAACATCATGTCGTCTGACATTTCAATGTTGAAATTAGATTTGAGATTTAAGAGACATAGTTTATATAGAAAAAGGAGTAATGAATAAACTAGGCAAACATGTAACTTCGAGGAAGATAAGAATATTCATGTTAAGGGAGAAAAGAATCATGCTGGAATCTACAACAATTACAGGTCATACACGTATTGTGACCTTTCTATCTTTCACTGTAATCTCCGTCAATTTCTCGCGCAAAGCTCTCGAACCTAAATTGGTTCGGATCCGATCTGACTCGTTTCGTTGTCATCTCTAACAAAACTAGGCATTACTCGTCAGTCTGATTTGCTGGGTACTCTTCAACTTTAGATGAACATTAGCGTGATGTTAGGACTCCGGAATTCTAGAGGGGAAGTTTATAAGGGGGAAAAAAGAAAAAAAAAACCCTTCGATGAAAAGTTTATAACTCTATTGATTGACTCGGGTATGAATTTGTTGGATAATTTAGTCGTTTCTTATAAAATTGGACAATTATTAATTATATATATTTTTTAATAACTTATCTTTTAAATTACGTAATTTAAGTCAGATAAAGGTAATAAAATGATTCAATAAATGATCTGAATCAATGGGTCCAAATATAGGAGAAAAATAGGTTTCAATTAGTATAAACTGGACCCATGGTGATGCTGTCGTCTGCAACCAAATATAAAAGAAAACACTCCCGTTAAAACAAATTAATGTAGTAGCGGTAAGTAGATATCGTTCCCACGAGGAATCTCTAACGATAAAGGTTAGCTAGTTCAAACGAAAATAGAAAAAATGGGGAGTTTTGGTCACTTACTGAAATAATAATGTAAATCAAAGAAAATTGCAAATTAAATTGAAAGCAAAGAAATAATAAAA
>JAOQMR010000009.1:22140166-22161008 GCA_027563865.1 Erythroxylum pelleterianum | reverse complement strand
TTTGAGCTGCTCTATTACTCTAGCCTAATTCAGTTTATTGTCATTCTTACTTAACACATGATATACTAATAAATAAAGGAAGATGCATAGAAGATTTACGAATGGAAACAAGTTTGGCAAACATCGTACATGCTAAGAAAAAGGAACTCTTTTACCCTGAAAGTGCTCACAAGTCATTGATTCGTTCTCACGTGCCAAAAGATTTGACAATGAGGAATGCGAAGGTTGAAATTTGTGAATGGTCCTAAGTCTCCAAGTACAAGCCCGTCTGCCACTAAAAAGGTTTGTTGACTTGAAAAAGCTCACGGAGACTCTGGAGTCTGGACTTGGGCACGCGTTATTGTGAGATGTACACTTGTAACGAGACAATTTTTTTTTTATAATGAAAAAAACATCGTGAAAAAATTACAAAGCAAATATCGGGAAACACAACCTGACAAATTCTCAAGGAGGATGAGGTGGCACCTTATAAGTGTAGAAGTTAAATAATCAATACCTAAGTCAAAATGTGTTGCATAAGTCGCGAGCCAGTCGACACATCTATTACCCTCTCAGAAAATATGCCGATAAGTAATAATCCAATTGCGAGCAAACAGCTCGTGAATTCTCGTGACTATGGGATTGGCCATCCGAAAAATGAGTATCGGCAGAGGACAGGATCTCGATGTTTTGTTTTTTCAAAGACAAAGTGACAGGATCTCGATGTTAAGTAGCACACAAACATTGAATCTTAAAGTGACCGAAAGGTAATAGGTGGACCATCTGGTTCTCACAAAAGACGGAAAGATTTTGGGCTATGAAACCAGACTCAGTTTTGTACTGACCGTTCATGTTCATTGGGACCGAACTATTGTCTAGTTCAGAAACAGAACCGGACCAAATTGTCGACTAGTGAAGTTTTAGTGCTTTTGGAAGCCCACAACGAAAACAAGGTCCGTTAATTTCTGCATGCGCATGGCATAGTAATCTATGTACATGATTCAGTCAGAGATTGCAATCAGTCCAAGCCTAATAGGTGACTCGAGCCCGGTTTAAATTTTAGTTAGGTTCGAATATCTTGAACTCCCTTAAATTATTTTAAAATAATATCGTTTTTTTGCCTGAAATAAAATAATATCCTTTTAATTTACTTTTATGTCTTTTATGTCGTTTTAAGTTTAGATAGGTTCAAATCTCGTAGCTTGAGCACCTTTAGAATATTTTAAAATAATAGCATTTTAATTTACTATTATCTCGTTTTGATTTTTAGTTCTTCAAACTATAAATTAAAATGAAACTATTTTAAAATTTTATTTTTAAAAAATTGAATTTGAATTTAATTCAAACACCGATTATTTAAAATTTATTTTGAAGAATAAGAATTATTTTTAAATTGAACTTAGTGCTTATTTGTATGGATTTTTGAGACGCTAATAAGTATTTTTCTCCACCACAAAAGCCTTTTTTTTAAACTGAGTGTTTGTCTATAAAATTAAAAAACATTTCTTTAATAGATATGACTTTTTTAGTAGCCAAAATATAATTTTATAAGAAATTCAAATTTGGAGCTTCTCAAAAAAAGTCTTTCAAATGACTTTTTTAGATCAATTAATAAACCTATTTTTTAGTTCCTTTTGTCTTTATGTTTTACACATAATTTTTACAATACCCACAAACTCATCTTTCCGTTTATTATATATTTAACTATTTACTCAACTTGAATATTTATTTTGAGATTTATATAAATATTTACTCAAACTCTATTCTCGATGCACCCAGATAAATCCCTGGGACTGGATTGATTCAACCTGGGATTCTTTTAGGCATATTGGGATGTAGTGGGTATGGATGTTGCAAAAGAATGTCTAAAAAGTTTGAATGGAGATGTTTTGATGCCTGGAACGAATCGGACTAATGTTATTCTTATCCCAAAAAAGACAACTTCAGATACAATTGTTGATTGACGCCCCATCCCTTTGAGTAATGTCACTGATAGAATTGTCTGTAAAGCACTGGCTAGTAGGTTGAAACCGGTTCTACCTCATATACTTTCTAATACACATATTGCTTTTATCCCTAATCGTTTGATTACAAATAATATTATTGTAGCTTATGAATTGTTTCGTTCCCTTAAAAGAAAAACTCAAGGTCATTTCGGTTTTCTTGACCTAAAAACTTATATGAGCAAAGCTTACGACATAATTAAATCGGAATATTTGAGATTGATTATGCTAAAAATGGATTTTAATGAGGCATGGGTTAACAAGATTATGATGGTGGTTACTTTGGTCTCTTATTATTTTGTCTATAGTAATGAAGAACATGGTCCTTTAATTCCTGGTAGGGATTTAAGGCAAGGGGATCCGCTTTCTCTGTATTTATTTATCCTTTGTGCGAAGGGTTTATCTACCATTCTTTCTAAATTTCAAACACAAGGTCGTATTCATAGGGCCAAGGGGTGCCATTCCAGTGTCTCGTCTTTTTTTGGCAGATGATGCTCTTTTCTTTACTAAAGCTACACAGGAGAAGGCTTTACAATTGAAAATTTGTTTAATGAGATAGATGGTCACAGTAACTACTTGGGAATGCCTTCTATTATTGGACGAGATTAAAGACACGCGTTTCATTATATGGTGGAAAAATTAACAAAGAGATTACATAGTTGGAAATCTAAATTATTAACGAAAGCGGGTAAAGATGTCTTGTTGCGAACTGTGGGCCAAGCTATGCCGAATTACATCATGTCTCTCTTCTTGCTACTCGTAGATACTTGTAAGGATTTGGAAACTTTAATGAATGGTTTCTTTTGTCATAATGGAGGAACAGAGAATAATGGCGTAAGATGGCTTCGATGGAAATGTATGGTAGTTCCAAAAATTCACGGGGGTTTAGGACATCGTGACTTGAGGCGGTTTAATCTTGCTTTATTAGCAAAGCAAGGCTAGTGTTTGATTAAATATCCTAATTCTTTGCTGCAAAAATTACGAAATCAAGATACTTCCCCAATTCTATATTTCTTACAACAGATATAGGCAACAATCCTAGTCAAATATGGAGAAGTATCTATCAAGCAGGCCTATCTTAATTCAGGGATGTCGAAGGCGTGTTGGCGATGATCAAACCATTAATATATGGCACGATCCCTGGTTAATAGATGATATGGATCCATATATTCAGACATAGTTCATGGAGGATTTAAACCTAAATATGGTTGCTGACCTCATGCCAGGTCATCGATGGAATGAATCTTTGATTCGGAATTCTTTCATTCCACCTGATGCACAATTCATTTTATAGATTCCGTTAGATTTTTCGAATGTTAAGGATAATTGGATATGGACCATGAACAGGAAAGGAGAATACCAAGTAAAAGAAGGTTACAGGCTTGGTACAGAGATTGCTAATGCAGAGTTTATTGTGACTGGTTTTCCGTGGGAAAAACTCTGGTAGGTTTAGGTTTCTGGTAAAGTGAATATCCTTATTTGGCGCATTTTACGTGATACTCTTCCATGTACAGCAAATTTAAGAAGGAGACATATTGATTTAGATGACACTTGCCCTCTCTGTGGTACGTCGGCGAAAACTGCACAACATCTTTTTTATTGCTGTGAGTTTGCTCGATCCGTTTGGTTTTTATCCTTTGTGAGATGGACTTCTATTGCATCCTTGCATGAATGGCTTTTTGTTGTTGTCTCTTCTATCACGCATACACAGAAGGAAGAGATTTTCATGATAAATTGAAGTTTATGAGCTCATCGAAACGAGGTTGTGTGGCAGCAAAGGCTGCATCATAAATATTTTATTATTAATCAAGCAAGAACAACTCTGTTTGAATGGAAAGCAGCGCAGTTGAAGAGCAATCTATCAACAAGACAAAGCCAACACCTTCAATTCAGTTGGGTAGCTCCAGCTCAATCATTTTAAATGCAATGTTGACGTTGGGCTGTTGGCAATTGGTTTTTATGGACTTGACATGATAATTCGTAACTCTCAAGGGCATAACTGTGCTGAAAAATTAATGACTTTAATGAGATGGTAAGACCCACAAATCGGAGAAGCCCTTTGCTTTCGGGAAGCTTTGAGTTGGATCAAAACATTATCTTTCTTCCCAATATATGTGGAAACTGATTGTCAAATAGTTACTCATTTTTTGACATCTACACATATATTTTTCTTTTATTTTTCAATGATTATTCAGGATTGTAAAGCTCTACTTAATGAGCATCAGTTTATTTCTTTTGCTTTTATTAGAAAGCCAGCAATTGCTTATACGATAGTTAGGGCAGCTAATTCCATACATGATCTTTTATCTATTGATATCAATAATATGCGTTGAGCACATCAGATAACGTTTAAAAAAAGTTATAATTCATATAAAATATTTGGTTAGATATATTTTCATTTATGTTTCATATGGTTTAAAATTATATAATAATAAATATATTGTGCTTTGCATATTGTTTAATATACTTTAAATAATATTTATATTCATAAATAATTGTTATTATAAAATAAAATATATTTAAAATTAAAAGTATTTTTATTTTTATGTTACCAAACAGTCCCCTGTATGAAGTTTTTCAAAAAAAACTATTTTTTAAATGACAACCAAATAACCAACTAACTTCTTAGAAAAGTTCTTCTCAGAAAAATTTTTATAGAAAAAGCTATACTAACAAAAACTCTACTGGTATAAGCTCAATCAAACAAAGTCTTAGTCTAATCAAAATTATTAAGTCTAGGTTTAATTATTGAAACAAAGTTTTTAAAGGTTTCTAAACTTAAAATGTCACAAATACAATAAAAAAGGATTGCAATTAAAGTATTAAATTGCATTGCTTGATAAAAAAGAAATAATATATTTTAAATCATATATTTTAAAAAAATAATTTAGTGTAAAATTTTAAAAATTTTAATTTATAATCAAAAATTTAAAATTTGTGCTATTCAAATTAATACTCTATTTTTATTAACATGATTAGTAAATAAATATTTATATAGTATTTAATAGACACATCGTATTAGCAAAAAATAATTTTTTACTTAATTTATTCGAATGTTAGAAATTTAATCACTAAAAATTTCAATACTAATTTAAAAATTTTGTAAAAATGAAATACTACTTAATTCATTATATATGTGTGTGTACGAATGTACGTATACAAGTAACTGCACGACGATCTTTCTGTGCGTATGACCGGCAGGTTTGGTATGCTCTTAAAGATCATGCTTCTCATATGTAATGATCACTTGAAAGCTAAAATAATGTTTGATTACATTATTTAGAGTCGTTTCTTTTATATTCATTTGACTTTACTAAACATATCAGCGCAAAGCTTTATATAATACAGCTAAAATCACTTTCTGAATCTGAACATGACTCAAGCATCGATGGAGCGTTGAGAGAACATGTTAATCGAATCTTGTGTTAAAGATATTCACCACCAAACACGTGAAAGATACAAGTTCTTGGCTGCAATAAGGTGGAATCGCCCACCCTAGGCGGCCCCCACACTTCGGCCTGACGAAGCAGCTGGGGGATGTAAATCAGGTACTTAGCGGCCCGCTAAGGGGGAGGTGAGTCACCCACAAGCCTACAAGGAGCCCACCCTTAAAGTCCACAAGGAACCCAAGGATGTTGCCCCCACGCTGCAGACTGCGGGATTCGAACCTTGCACCTTGGCTGCAAATCTACCCCTCCGAAACCAACTGAGCTACGCCCTGCGGGCATACAAGTTCTTTAATGGTGCGATGTGTTCTGCTGGTCTGTAATATTTTATAGAATAAATGGACCAAATCATGTTTTTTATTATTATGTTCTATAAAAAATTATTTAAAATTAGATGACTGAGATTGGACTGAAATAGAGGGCACAATGGCACATCGAAGTTAGGAACAGAAGATCTTGCGACGAATAAATGAGAACATATAAATGCCCTGTGATTAGTGTCATTGAGTATAAAACTTTTTTAGAATAAGTTTCTTTACTAATTAAAGGTAAGACTGAGTATTATTAAAATTTTTCAAACTACGCGCTTTGGCGAAATTTCTACTTAGTGTTATTGTTGTTGCTATTGATTATAAAGAGTATTATGTAAAAATTAAAATTATAATAATAATTTTTTAGCTTCGTATCAATTCAAATTGTATAGTTAGATTTAATTTTATTAATTAAAATAATATTATTTTATTTAAATAATTGAAACAAAACAGTTAGATTTTAAATTGAAATTGTCCTATAAATTGAAATTGACCAATTTGATTAGTTGAAATAATATTTTTTAAAAAAATTAAAATAAATTAACCATACTTTTGAGACGAAGTAACTAAACTTGACTAGTAAAAATGATATCATCTTTTTTAGTTTAATAGATTACGTTGTTTTGTTCAAAGATAATTTAATTTTAGACCTCTAACCTCAATTAAAATTCAAATCATTTGTAGAGTGCAGACTCAAAAAGGTTAAATCCTTATAAATCAACTTCAAATTAAACCATTTTTTGTTTAAATAATAAAAATAAAACATAAATAAAATATAATTATAGGAGGACTTTTCAAAATATTTATACTATTTTAAATGTCTCCAATTCTTAAGAAAAGCGCGGAAGAGTCAGAGTCGAAAAGATAATTCCTCACTTCTTTCTCTTATTCAGAATCGTGCATGAGACTTTAATCTCGCACGGCTCCTAAGCGATAAAAGAAAGAAAAACTCATATATTTTTCCTTTTTTGATTACCTTCCTCGCGTATGTATAAGATATTGAGAGATGTTATATGTTAGAATTTAGTATTAGATGTGGAGTGTTACTTAAAGAAAGCTTATGATATGGTACATAAGGAAATCACGTGGAAGTGTTTAAAAATTATGAGAGTTTTTATGACTTATACACGGGTATATAGGTAGTGATATAATATTTTTTATTTGATATCTTTTTATTTGTAGTAGTGATTGACGGTCCATAAAAAATATTTAAGAGGATGTGTCTTAATATATATTATTTGTTAATGATATTATTTTAGTGTATAAGACAAAAGAAAATGTCAATAGAAAATGTCAATATTAAGCGAGAATTTTGGTGAGATAAGTTAAAGTCGAATAGTTTTAGATTGAGCGGGACTAAGACTGCGCATTTAAAGTGTAACTTTTTGAGCCACAAAATAGCTTATGATGTGGAGGTAAATATTGATTCAAAAGTTATACCGTATAAATAGTGTTTCAAGTATCTATGAAGTATCATCCAAAGCAATTGAGGAATTGAAGAAGATAGTAGTTGTCGTATCAAATCAAAGTGGCTTAAATAAAAAAAATGCATAAGAAGTTTTATGTGACAAGAAGACGTTACTCAAGCTCAAAAGTTAATTATATCATTTAGCTATTAAGCCGACTAGTGGTGGCTGATATGGGGATGTTTTGTTGGACGTGCAACTATACTAAAAGAAATAAAGTCATAAATGTAACCATAAGAGACAAATTAAATGTTATTAATATTAATGAAAATTTAAGAAAAACAAGGCTTAGATAGTTAGGATATGTTAAGAGAAGATATTCTAATGTTCTAGTGAAAAGATGCAGGAATATTGTATTTAGGGACTATAAAAGAAAAAAAATGAAATTTAAGAAAAACTAGGAAAAGGTGATTAAGAATGATATGACTTTACTAGAATTTACTGAGGATGTAACCCTAAATAGAAAATTTTGACATATTAAGATATGAGTAAAATCATCTCACGTAAAGATGTCTTTTTTTTGTCATACATTTTTTAAATATTTTCTTTCGAATTTTATATTTTGTATTTAATCTAAATATTTAATACAAAGTAGTTCTCTCGTAGTTATTCAACCTAAACAAATTTCCCAACTTAACCTAAACATTTTCTTATAATGATTTGAATGTTTTATTTATTTACTTCTCTCTTTTTTGTTTGTGTATTTATTAACTTATTTTATATTTATATTTATTGTATTATTTATGTTATTCCTTATTTTTATATATCTTATTTGTATTTCTGGACCTCTTTAGTTAGGGGTAAAGATAGGGATGTCAATTTTGACCTAACTCGAATTTAGCCCTGGTGGATCGAACCCGACCGGAACATAAAAAATGTCATCTTTTAAATTTTTATAAAAAATATAAGATTGAGTTGGGCCGGCCTAACCCACTAAGCCATGGGTCACCTAGCCTGTGGATAGGGTCGGGCCCGGACCACTCCATCCCTAAGTAAAGATGTGTATTTTTGAACTTTTCTAGACCCTAAATATAAAGGCTTCTATTAAGATATTATTGATGTTATTTAAGTAGAGTGAATTATTAGAATTAAAAGAGAGCCATCATTCTTGGGTTTTTATAACACTGTACTCTATATTTTATACAAATGTTTGGTAGCCCCGTAGGGAGTGGTTGAGTTGAAGGGTATGAGGTTAAAAGGTCATGTGTTCGATTCCTCCTACTTACGCTTTCTCGATCAAATATGTTGTATAAGGCTTGCCTAGTGTAGAGTACCTAGTTGACGAGATTTACAGGCTATTGCATCAATCTGAAGTTTATCCAGTGTGCATTTAAAGGACAACGACTACAAGCTCTTCTATTTCAAAAAAAAAACATGTGGTCGTAATTTAAGCAATTTAAAGTTCGAGTGGACTTGAAATATTTAATTTAGACTAAATCCGATTAAATTTTACAAATTTGAAAGTAATTATTTATTAAAATATAAAATATTATTGCTTTATATATGAAAGAATTAAATTTGAGTTATAAAGTTCAAATTTGAGCTTAATTTAAAATTTAAACTCAAAGTAAAAAAAGGCTCAAATGCAATTTAAATTCTGAGGACACTAGAGCGGGTTCAACACAACCCGGTAAAACCCGACGCACCGAAAAGTTTTCTCTGTTGGCATATTTTCTACGCCATTCTTGTTTCCGTCGTTAAAGGTCTTTTCTTTGTCCTCTGGTTTTCTCTGAAATTTTAGGAAGAAAGGGGGACAACAGCAGCACAAAATGTCTGACCAATCTCGCAAACTGCCGTCTCTGAATGCTCTCACAAACAACCTCACGAGTCAGAACCAACTCGTCGACTCACTCACTGCGCACATCTCTCTCTACCACTCCCATTCTCTCTCTACGACAAACCCTAATTCCAACCCCAACTCTCGCAACTCGATCCTCAAGTGGTTCGCATCTCTCACCGTCCATCAACGTCAGGCTCACCTTACCACCGTAGATCGCAAGTTCGTTCAGGTCGTAATTCAAATGCTCGGCAAACTTCGCGCGAACGGTTACGGCCGTTTTATAATCCTCCCGGACCTGCCCTCATGCGACCTTCCGAGCCTCTGCTACAAGAAGTCACCAGGCCTCTTGTCGCGAACCGCCGAATTCAACGACTCGGAGCGGTTAATTTTCACGTCCACTCGGTTTTTTTGGTCCAGAGAAGGCGAGAAGATCGAAGAATGTTCTTGCTCGACGAAGTTTCTAGATTCGATGACCATACATGAAGAGTTGGTGGAGAATGTTGATAGATTCGTGGAGGCTATGGATAAGGTAACGAACGGGTCGTTTTTAAGAGGAGAAGAGAGCGAATTGGGATCGGAGTGGGTAGAATTGGAGTGGTTAAAATCGAAGGGCTATTACAGCATTGAGGCTTTTTTGGTGAACAGATTTGAAGTGTCTTTGAGATTGGCGTGGATGAATTGCTGTGGCGGGAAAAAAAGAGGGGTGAAATTGAAAGACAAAATCACCGCGGCTGGTGTGTCGGCAAATGTGTTTTGGAGGAAGAAAGGTTGTGTTGATTGGTGGTGTAATTTGAATGCTGAAACTAGGAGACGTTTCTTCACCATGGCGTTGGGTAAATCTGCAAAATCGTTGGTAATTTCTTCTGGTGTTTGATAAAACTGGATAGGTTTAATTAAGATCATGTTATTAACTTATGGTCTTTTCAATTTCTCAGACTCGTGAGATTCTGAATGGAGCTAGTGGCTTCTTGGAGGATGAGACGTGGCTGCTTAGAGTAGGAGGGGAGCAACCAATGAGGCACGTATATGCTGAAACTTCAAATGTTTGTTCCCAAAAACTCCCAATTGATGCAGAATTTGCTTCGGCGATTTTGCGTGGTTGTTTTCCTAGGAAACCTGTCATGACCAATGTGTATAATAGTTTGTTAATTCTTCAGGATATTGTAAGTTTGATATCTTCATGTCAGCTTTGTGAATATGATATGTCAAAGGTGCTTTTTACTACGTTAGGTTCTGTCAATACAATTTCTGACTGTATACTAAGGAAACTACGAGGACTTGTTATGATTGTTTCACTTGATTGTACAAAACTTGAACTGCTTGGGGAGGGGAATACTAAGTCTTCCTTTAAACCAAAAGACAAGCTTGGAGCAGGTAGTCGTAAGAAAAGGGGGAAAAACCATGGTGTGAAGAAGATAGATTCTGTGCTGGGAACAGAAGTGGATAAGACTTTTTTTGAGAAACCCTGCAAGGTATTTTTTTTTTGTTGTAATTTCTAAATGTATTGATATTTTTGAGTTCACTAATTCTATCAACGGTTCCATTGTGTTAGGATGTTGAATTTGAACTGGCTTCTGCCGAGAGAATTAAATCAGTTGAATGCAATGGAATGCCTAAAGCACCTCATGGATTGGAAATGGGTGGAGATGTATTGTCTTCGACTGTTATAATTGTTGCATAATTTTCATTTGGATGAACTCCCTTATTGATGATTTGAATAGGTTGTAACGTGTAGCCTGTCATCAGGAACACTCTCAAGGACCTGTTCTTGGAAAAGGACGGAGTGCTGCAAGGAGAAATAGGAAAGCAAGAAGTAAAAATAAAAATTCTGATGTCAACAACATATTTGATGTGAGAACTTCTGAAATATCAGTTGCAGAAGCTCCCTGCTTATCCAGTGTCACTTTGGATCAGGCAGTAGAGCCTCATGGGGCCTCTACTAACTTGGTGAAAAAGAATGTATCAAATAGCAGTTCCATCTTCAAGGCCAGTCATCCGTCGCATATAAGTCTTAGTAGTTCTATTGATGAGCCTTCCAATGGGGAAGTTAATGTTGAAGAGAGTCATAAAGATCATCCTGTTGGCCGTACTGAAGATAGTTGTGATAGAGGTATGAATTCTTTCCAACTAAAGCATACAGAAATGAAGTAATTAATTTATGATGTTGACAATGATGTGATATCTCTTTTCTGCCCTTTCCAGAGCCTGATTCTGTCTCCTGTAAAGAAGATGGCAAAATCCAGAATGAAAAATCTGCAACAAATCCCATTTCTACTGACAAATCAGTCAGAATTCTTGGTGTAAAAGGGGAATCAGTTCATACTCAGGACCATGGGACTGAAAATCTTCATAGTAATAGAACCCTTACACCATTAGAATGCCTTTCGTATGAGTGGCCTACTTTAGCTCCGGTTTATTTTCCATCAATTAATTCACATCTTCCACCGGCCACAGATAGATTGCATTTGGATGTTGGCCATAACTGGCATAATCAAATCCACCAACCTTTTGTATCTTCAGTGCATCAGACAAGAAATTCTTCACTTGAAGGTGGGTGCAACCGGGTGCTATCTCAACCATTGCCAATGAGTTTAGACTGGCCCCCTATGGTCAGGAGTGTTTGTGGATTAGCTCCATCTATGACGTGTAATTATGATTCTAGATTTATCTCCAGGAGGCTATCTGCCTTTCAGACAAATTCGAATGCTCACAACTCTCGGTTTAATGCAATAACCAGCGATGATGACAGAAGGTGTTCTGGAGATTCTCTGGATTTTCCTGAAGCTTCAAATGGACAGGAACTAGCAGATGAATGTGAAAGTCACTGGATATCTGAGGAAGAATATGAAGTGCACAGAGTCCCTGGGATAGATTATAATCAGTACTTTGGTGGTGGTGTGATGTATTGGGATCCTTCTGACCATCCCGGGGCAGGTTTCTCTCGGCCCCCTTCCCTTAGTTCTGATGATAGCTTGTGGGCTTGGCATGAAGCAGACATGACTAGTGCAGTTGATGACATGGTTGCTATTTCTTCTTCATATAGTACAAATGGTTTGACATCACCAACTGCTGCTTCATTTTGCTCTCCTTTGGATCATTTGGGCCCTGGACATCAAGCAATTGGTTATGTTGTGCCAGGAAATGAAGTACCTGGCAAAGTGCTGCATTCATCCCCAACAGTGGCAGACAGCGCAACTGAGGAGGATGTCTCTGTATCCTTAAAAGGTTTATCTGGGGATGTTGAGGGAACGGGTGGAGAATCACTTCCTTATCCAATTTTACGTCCCATTATTATTCCGAATATGTCCAGGGAAAGATCAATATCTGATGTTAACCATAATCATGATCATAAAAGTCCAAACATTCCTCGTTCTAGGAGAGAACAATCTCGGATCAAGAGGCCTCCATCTCCTGTTGTGCTTTGTGTGCCGAGGGCTCCACGTCCACCACCACCCTCGTCTGTGAGTGATTCCAGAAAACATCGAGGTTTTCCGACTGTTAGGTCTGGTAGCTCCAGTCCAAGGCACTGGGGTATGAGAGGTTGGTATCAGGATGGAGCTAATTTGGAGGATGCTTGTGTGCGTATGGATGGTTCTGAAGTTGTTTGGCCTTCATGGAGAAATAAAAATCTTTCAACCCATTCCATGATTCAGCCTCTCTCTGGAGCTTTGATACCAGACCATCTGATAGCAATATCACAGCTGGCGCGTGATCAGGAACATGTGAGTATGTTTCCTGTCTACATCATTTGTACTGCCGGTATGCTTGCTACTTGATTGAATAAGATTGTTTTGCAGCCAGATGTGTCATTTCCTCTTCAACCACCTGACTTACAGAACAATCCAACAAGAAAGGTTTCTCTCTCTTTGTTGCACAGCCTCCTTCATGATGAAATTGACTTATTCTATAAGCAGGTATGACTATTACTTGATGTTATCCTTTCTAGAATCTTTTGTGTGTTGAGTAATCCCTCTGTTCTTCCTATGTGCATATCACTGAACTCGTCCATTCTTTATTCTTTTCTATAAAAGGTTGCTGCAGAGAATATGGCACGCAAACCTTTTATTAATTGGGCTGTCAGGCGGGTCACTAGATCTCTCCAAGTACTGTGGCCAAGGTCAAGAACAAACATCTTTGGCTCCAATGCAACTGGTTTGTCCCTTCCAACAAGTGATGTGGACCTTGTAGTTTGTCTCCCTCCAGTGAGAAACTTGGTAGGGGCTCTTTTCTCATTCCATTGTGTTTTGGATCCGTCTCTTGCAAGTAAGTTTAGCGAAGAAACTTACTAGCAGAATATGTTATAGGAACCTATCAAGGAAGCTGGGATTTTGGAAGGCCGTAATGGCATTAAAGAAACATGTCTTCAGGCAAGTGTTTATCTTTTCAATCCTTCTGAATTTTTATTTAGTTGTCACTTCGACTTTGGTATTTTGGGAGATTAAAACTGCTCATTTGCCTCCAGCATGCAGCTAGGTATCTTGCCAATCAGGAATGGGTGAAGAACGATTCACTAAAGATTGTAGAAAATACAGCGGTATTGTCATATTTCTTGGGATTCTAGTTTTCATTTGTCACGTTTTGCAGTTCATCTCTGTTGTGTTTTTATTCTGGTAATTTATACTCTTTAGATACCTATTATTATGCTTGTGGTGGAAGTACCAAAGGACCTGAGTTACTCAGTTGCTTCTTCTAACATACAATCACCTAAGGAGGATGCGATTCGTATGGTGGGTGAAAATGACAATCATGCTTTGTCAGATGTGGTCAGTCTAGAAGACAATGATTCACCAAAGTCTACACAAATTAATAATGGTATTACAAAAGAAGTTAAATCAGTTCGTATCGACATCAGTTTCAAGTCCTCATCTCATACAGGGCTTCAAACTACAGAACTGGTAATCTTTGTCAAGAATGCTGTTCTTTTAACTACAACATTTTCGAACTATTGTAATGCATTTATGATATATGTTCTAGATTTTTTTTTAAGATGCAGTTTTTTACGTTCATTGCTTCAGTCTTTTGATGACAGAGTATAACTAGATTTTATCTCTGTTAATATTATACAAAGGACTATACCTACATGGAGATATACATATTCTTTTCTTTGGCACATTTTTCGAGATTCAACTCATCTGAGCTTTTACAAGCATGTAGGTTTTGCATTGGGGTGTCATTTGCTGTATTGCTTATGTGTCTGGTAATTGGTATCTGCTTTCATAAGCTTTCTATTTTGGTTAGGTGAAGGAACTCACCGACCAATTTCCAGCTGCACCCCCTCTTGCCTTGGTATTAAAACAGTTCTTGGCAGATCGTTGCCTTGACCAGTCGTACTCTGGAGGTTTGAGTTCCTATTGCTTGGTGAGTATTGCTGCATTACCTAATTCAATAGCACGGCGCTATCCACTCAAGCGAGTGGGTTCATAGTTTTGGAGTTAGCAAATGCTTCATGTTGGTATTTGTAGCGATCAACCAAATCTCATGTTCGTAGATGTGCACAAAGTTACTTGGTCATATTGGTTTTACTTTCATAAAGGAGAACAAATGTCTCTCACTGGATTGGAATTTGCTATTGAAACTTTCATGCTTATAGCATCCCAGGGATGTCTCTCTTGTTAGCTCTTTTACTTCTTATCTTTTTGTTTTTTGGGTTAAACATTAACAACTTTCTTTGTGCTCATCGTGGTTGTAAATATATGACAGGTTCTGCTAATCACACGTTTCCTACAGCACGAACATCACCTTGGTCGGCCTATTAGTCAAGTAATTCTTCTGTAGTTCTTTCTCTCTCTTAGTCACTGCCTTGTGTCTTCATGTGTCTTTGAGTATGTCAGAATATGGCATGTTAGCATCCTAAAATGCTCTGTACTTGTGACGATGTATACTTGTGAAGTTTGATGACCATGGTAGGTAAATCCCATTTGACATTGCTCACATCTATCTGTATTCTCTGTTGAGTAAAGGTTACATCCAAGGTTGACTAAAGACATTGTTGAAATTTTGTATCATCATGTGCAACCCTAGCGATCCAAGATTTGGGTCTTTAGATGAGTAGATGGCTTATGAACTACGTGTAGGCTTTTGTTGGACACATGGAAGCAGCAATGAAGTTAAGAGATCTCTTTTCTTAATACCAAAGATTCCCTGTAACCTGCAACACTTCATATACTTGTTAGTAGTGCTTAACAAGTTATCTTTCTGTTTATGTTCGTAGTCATTTTACTACAGTTGATCGGAGAAAGAACATAGTTTATATGTTGCATAAGTTGTATCCTAATTTTATGTGACTTATTATGCACATAGTTCACATCTAAATTGTTTCCTCCTGTTAGTTCTGTCATTATCATTTAATTTAGCAATGCTCTCTCCTTTTTTCTGGACCATGAAGAGAACAACTGTGTTTCTGATTATAGACTGGGATGATCTTGCAGAATTTGGGAAGCCTTCTAATGGATTTTCTTTACTTCTTTGGGTGAGTCAAAAGCTGAGCATATACATTCTCTTGCTCTGCATTGTTAGAAGTGCTTCCTACAACTGACTTGACTCTGTATTTGTAGGTTTGTGCTCGTTTCTTTTCCCATTTCCATAACAAGTTCTAATGTGACTATATCTTGTCCACTTTACAGGAATTTGTTTGATCCTCGCCAAATACGTATTTCAGTGCAGGGAAGTGGCATTTATATAAAAAGGGAGAGAGGATACAGGTAAATGCTGGTGGTTTTTCTTTTTCTTGAATCGAAATAATGAATTCAATGCTTTTTTATTTCCTTCAGTATATCATCATATACTTATTATCCATTGATCGTGCCCTTGTTGCAGTATTGATCCAATACACATAGATGATCCACTCTTTCCAACAAATAATGTTGGGAGAAATTGCTTCCGTATACATCAGTGTATTAAGGTCAGCTTTTGTCCAATTCCTGCAAGGTCCTTGTAAAGAAGTATATGATTCATAACTGTGCATTTTTTGTATGAATGTTAATATCTGGTATTAGCAATAGAGTTTATCCATGGATTTGCTAAGAGCATTCTGGAAGTTTGGACAAGATTCTGAAAGAACTCTTGGATTTGCTAAGATATATGTTTGATCTTGCTTGTGTGCCCCAACTAAATTGCAGGCATTTTCAGAAGCTTATTCTGTTTTGGAGAATGAGCTAGAAAGCATTCCGGATGAAGGTGATTCATCTGCAAGGGGATCATACGTTTTGCTACCAAAAATTGTCCCAAGTATTAATTCATTACAGGATGCTTAATTGTTTGATGTCTCTTTCTTGTTTTGAAGGTATCATATTAAACTGCTTTATATTTTAGTTTGATTACTCGGAATCACATTTATTTTACTAATGGATGGTGTCCTCTACATCTCTTGTATCTTCCAGTTGGCTGACAACTTGGCAGATTATGACTCCTCTTTGAAATTGAGCGCACCAGATATTAGCTACCGAATATTACTGAAGCTGCATATCAACTTGAATCATTTTGCGGAGTCTTCTGGTAAAATTTTAAATTTTCTAAAAATTTATACTCAGTTCCTGTTTTACTAAATGAGTGGAATATTATCTTTGCATTATTTGCTGTTTTTTCTATTCCTCGTTTGCAGAGTCTCTTATGATTTATGGTTCGAATATGGTTAGGCATGTTTCTGGTTTGAGGTCTACTTATAGCTGAATTCTTCTGTTGCCACTTTTTGGACTGACCTGGATTATAACACTGCCAGCAATCAGCACTGCCAGGTACTTTCTCAGGTTTACTTTTCAATCACTAAGGTTACCCGAAGAGGAAAAAGACAAGAACCAAAATACAAAGATCACAATCTAATTGCCGAAAGAAAGTTATATTTGTACTTCATCGGCCCGTGCTTTTGGGGGTGTGCTTTTGGTGAAGAAATGCGTGTTGAATATCAATTGCAGTTTTAAACCTCTGTGAATTCGTAATTGGCTCTTCATTTGGTATAACTTAACAGATTGGGCAAGCTCACCAAAGATGGAAAAGTTTTCCCCAGAAAGAGTCTCTTGACGCTCTTAACACGGATTTATTTCTAGAAGAAATTATGACAGAAATTTGAACACAAGTGATGTTTCAAGAATAACCCTATACAATCATTTCAACTGTGATCAGAGACATGCCTTGTGACGGAGAAGTAGTTGAAGCCATTATTTTGATTACGTTTGGCCCTTCAATCTGAATACTGATATGTACGAAAGAATGGTCAGTTAAGTGACCGAGCTTGCTAATGCTTGCCGTTTGTACGTTTGTGGATTGGCTTACGGATTCGCAGCACTTTTATGGTTTCTAAGTTTGGGGAAGTGAAGCTGGAGAAAGCAAAAGCTCAATGTAAATGGTTTTCGTCTCTTTTCGATTCTAGGAGACGGGTCCGAAAAAGGTAACCATTTGTGGTTCAGGGAGTTCTTCTTTTGTAATTTCCATGAAGCTGAGTTTATCATCTCTTGTCAGTAATATCAAGGGCCCCGAACTTTTATTTTCTTTTGGTATGTATTAGGTAATAATTTATAAAATATTTATTTAATAAATTATTTAATGAATGAATTCATGTTATAGACCCTGTGTTTTTACTTTTTGTTGTCAATCGACTGCATTTAGAGGTCTTTGGGAGCACTGAGGATCATCGGTTCAGTGTTGGTATGTTCAAACCTGTCCAATGTTCAAAACGACATCGTCTTAGGCATTGGATACGGTTAGACAGTCTCGAAAATGCTCATAAGGACGTATCTAAACCTGTCCAATGTTCAAAACAGATGAGGCTAAAATTGGATAGATGATCGGCAGTTCTTTGGAAACCAGGCACGCCAAGTGCTTCAAATTTACCCAGAAAGGAATAGGTATCTATTGGGCTACTTGGAACTTCCCAAGTATAAATCTTAACGCTGGGAAAGTGCCTATATATGAAATGTTAATCTCTTATTTGCTATTATGATTACACATGCAATGAAAAAGCATTTGGTGTGAAAAAAAAAACGATTGAAATGGAATCAGGAACTGTAGGAGGTCCATAGTTTAGCGGTTAAGTCGGATTTTAGACCAGATTTGGGTTTAATAAGCTAATTCGAGGTTCGGTCGGTCAATTTACAATTGGCGTTATTTTAATTGTAAATTTTTTTAAAATTAAATGACATCTTGTATCAAGTTCTGCATATTTAAAAGCTCAAGTTTGGCTTAAAGAGTCTTTTACAAATTTCAAAATTCTAGAAGAAATATTAAAAAAAACACGCTAGAAATTTCTAGAATCTTGTAAAGTCTTATTACGGACTTTGAACATTTCTAGAATGTCTTAGAATCTTATGGAAATTTGTAGATGTTTACGGAACATTTGTAAATCAATGAATGTAAAATGTTGTAAATAAATATATGATGTATGTCGAATAATATAAAATATTTTAGAGAATTAATGTAAACCATTAGATCAAATAGATCGTACCATCTATTTAGGAAATAGAAAACTATAAATAATGTTAGAGACTTTATTTGTAAGCATTCTATGTCTAATAACATACATCCACTATTCAAGTAAATCTTTCTTTACAAATATTTTTCAAATTCTCTTTTAGTCAAATTGTGTTAGCCTCAATTTGGTTGGGTTTATACTAGTAGAGTTTTTGTTAGAAAAGCTCTGTAGATCTTGTTTTAAAAGAACTTTTCTAAGAAGCTAGTTTACTGTTTTATTGTCATTTAAAAAAAGCTTTTTTTTAAGAACTTCACATAGTATACTATTTAACAATATAAAAATAAAAGTACTTTTAATTTTAACTATATTTTATTTTGTAATAAAAATTATTTATACATATAAATATTGTTTAAAGTATATTAAACAATATGTGAATTACAATATATTAATTATTATATAATTTTAAACCATATGAAACATAAATGAAAATATATCTGACCAAATCTTTTATATAGATTATAACATAAGTAAAACTAATATAAAAAATAAATATTAAAACATATAAATAAGCGAAATAATATTATATAAATCTTAAAATAAATATTCAAGTTGAGTAAATAGTTAAATATATAATAAATTATACATTTTATTATAACAGAGAAGATGAATTTGCAAGAAAAACGTGAAGATGCATTTGTGAGTATTACGTGTAAAACATAAGGACAAAAAGGACTAAAAATAGGCTCATTAATTTATATAAAAAATCTACCCAAAAAAGTCATTTGAGAGGTCTTTTTTTAGAAACTTCAAATTTGAGCTTCTCAAAAAGCGATATTTTCGTTGTCAAAAAATTGTACCTATTAAAAAAGTACTTTTTTATTTTACAGTCAAATATTCATTTTTCTTATAGAAAGCTTTTGTGGTGTAGAAGAGTGCTTGTTAACTTCCCAAAAGCCTTTTCAAACAGTCACTTAGTCTTCTTCAAGTGTATCTAATATTTTTGAGAATAATGGGCTTGATTTAGTAAATTTTTTTAAATTCTTGAAAATAGCCTCTTTATTGATTAAAAGTTAAGTTAAGTATTATTAAACTTTTCAAATTTTAAGCATAAGCGAGATTCATACTGAATAATATTATTATTACATTGACATTTTGGATACTATCCTGAAAGGAAACATTACAATAAGATACCATCCAAACTATTCTTGGTAAATGATAAGCCCTAGGCTATTACTAGCGGGCACCACTATTGTATTGATGGCCCATTCTTCAACAAGCCATTTCCATTTTCACATAATAATAGAAAATATATTATTTTATTTACAAATCAACCCTTCTCGGAGGGAGAAGGATCCCAACCCCAGAGATGCCAATCATTCAATCAAAAGGCTCAGCTCCGCTATTCTGTACTCATAATATTGCATCTTTTCAATTCAGAAATTTAATCAGTCTCCACAACAACAGCAGCAACGCAGAAATTTTCTCAGGAAAAGGGTAAACCCCCCCAGAATTGATTTGCTTTCGGTTGTATTACATGTAATTTTCATTGGAATGCCTATTTCTTTTGATTTGACTGTTTGGTTTTCCCAGAGAGTTTGATCTTCGTCCATACCGCATGCTTTTTTATTATATCAACTGCTTCCCAGGATCGTGGAACTCCCTAAACCCCAAGTCTGTCTAAGAGTGAGTATTCCTTTTCCTTCAGCTTTTGGGTTCCAACATAAATTATTCTCTGTGACGGTCTTATAAGATGCTTGGTTCAGTTGTTCCACCAATTCCCATTTTCTTGTCGGTAATAATAAGTCCTATGATATGTTTATGTTTTGTCTAAGAAGTGTCTTAGCATTTACTGTTGTTTTTCGGTTGCTTTGTCTAATTGATTAAGGGTTTATGATCTTCTTTTAGCTTGGAAACATGAAGGTTCTTGTGGACTTTGTTAATTTACTTATCTCTGGATTTACCTGCTTTTTTTAGAGTTTCAAAGACAGAAGACAGACCTTGTGCTGAGTAGCTCAGTATTGAAACCAGTTAGTGAAGATATGGCCTTGTTAGCGAGAGCTTCTCCAACAATGCCTGCCATAACTGCTCTTCGAGCTCCTCCCAGAAACCTGAAACCATTCAAATCCTTACATATACACTACTCATTGAACTTCCCTAAAGTTGGTGTTAAACTTAAACATTCCCCTGTTTATTGCACCAAGTTAACTCCCTGGGAACCGTCACCTGTCTCATATGCCCCTACTCATGAGTCTGGCAGTGAATTCCTGGAGAAGACGACTAGCAACATTTTCGATAGTCTAACTAGTGATGAGAAAGCTGAAGCATTGGTAACGGGTGATGAAGAGGATAAAGATTCAAAGAACCAGCCGTTCGCCCTCTTTCAGTTTCTTAAATGGACATTGTGGATTCTAGGTCCAACTCTTCTTCTCACCACAGGGATGGTACCTACATTAT
>JAOQMR010000009.1:22113764-22124972 GCA_027563865.1 Erythroxylum pelleterianum | reverse complement strand
GCAAACTTATTATTTAATCTTTATTTCTCTAAGTAACTTATATATAATGTGTAATTTACGAATTATTAATAACTTGAATAATTATTTATTGCATTTTTTAATAGCCCAATGTGGTAAAATAATTATAAAATTAATAGATCATAATTAAAGCAAACTTATTATTTAATCTTTATTTCTCTAAGTAACTTATATATAATGTGTAATTTACGAATTATTAATAACTTGACTAATAAAAATTTAGTAGCACGTGATCTTATTTTTAGTATATTAAATATAAACTATTAATTAAATTAAATTAATTTATTAAAAATTATCATTCTAAACTTACGAGACTTTCAGCTTTGTGAGAGTTTAGAGAGGGTCTAATGTAAGCAATATTTCATTTATACTTTTACAAATAGACTATTTCCAGAATAGTTTAGAGATATTACTGACGGAAACATAATATCTTCGTCATTAAATTTACCTACAGCTGTATTAACGACGCCTTTATTCATCGTCTTATTCGGTCGAAAAATTATTTTATCGGCAGAAACCGTATTCTATCGATATTGTCCGTCGGTAAACTACAAAATTCTTTTAGCGAGAGTCACCCTTCAAAGTATTAATCTATTGAATGACTCATCTGAACCTGTAATTTATTCCATTTACCTAATATACATGGAATAATAACATGCTGCAAATTTCAAAGTGAATTTGTTGACTTTCCAGTGCTCTTACATGATTGGAAGACATGTCGTCAACCTTATTCCTGAAAACGCGTTCTTACATGATAATCCTGTCGACCACCATTTCTCCTGCAAATAATGAAGGACGATGTCATTTGTCAACCTTCATCTGCCGTCCTCTCCTGTATTTTTTATAACAGATAACATCGATCAAAGTCCACCTCTTGTCCATAACCTAAACTTATTATTATAACACAATATATATATATATATACACACACACGTTAAAATAATATAAATTTGTGAATTTTTTTAATCCTATATCAAACTTAAAAAATTATTTAATAAATAATTTTTAAAATTCATGCAAAGCAGATCAAAGCGTTATTTTTTATGTAATTAATATATAATTACACTTATTAAATATAAAATATCAATAAAATAAAATTTAACTTGATTTATACAAAATTTTAAAAATTATTAACTAAATTAATTTTTTAAAGTTTAATATTAAATTTTAAAAATCTAAAAGTTAGACATTTTTTAATTTATTATCCCTTTTATATATATATATATATATATACATATATACATACACATTCAACAATTCTAGGTCAAGGGACATGACAACCACCTAATTATGACACTATCCTTAACATATACTTGTTTTGCTTAACTTTTTCTTCATCGCTTCACCTATCTGTCTATTTATAATCTTCAATAATAATAATTGCAATACTTGTCGGGTTTGTATATATCTCTGAGTTCCTCTTAATCTTATCTCCTTCTTTAGAACGATAAAACAATTTCAGGAACAAACTTGATCAAGGATTCAAGAGCCGCAGTTCAATGCATTTATACCTACACCGATATATATTATGGAAAATGCACTTTCATGTATTATATTTTTAATTTAAATTGTGAATGGCTTACTACATTGACCAAGAAGCAAACAAACACTTGAGGCTAAGCAGATTTGTTGAGGACAAATTCTTATAAAAAGTGGTAAGTTAAACACAAGAAAACCATGAAAGTGACAAGAGAGAAGTGAAAGTTGGGTTGACCTAAAAGAGATAAAACCCATATATACAAAAGAGAAAGACGAAGATAAGAGAAGAGGAGATGGAGATTGAAGAGAAAACTATATATGGTATGGGAAGTCGCCAACAGATCCATGCAAAAAGTGGTGTGGAGCCAAACCTCCACCAAAAATAAAATAAGATACAAAGAGGCTTGAGGATGAAGAGTGATGGCAATGGGAGACCAATGAGACTATCAAGTGCTTAGTTTCTTATTGGAGGGTCCTACCCATTGATGGCTTTTGACAAGCTTTGAGCGCTTACTTTTTGATTTGGCACATTATTGTTAAGATTGGAAAATGGACAAGTAACACACCAAAGAAGAACTTGTGGGGAGCGAAGAATGCGTTGTCTCTAAGCTGACTAAGAAAACGATGGAAAGTGATGGGAAAATTTTTAACAAACAGAAAACAAACTTAAAAGAAGGGTTCGAGAAGATATGGTGGGCAAGAATCTTATAAAGTATAGAAGAAAGAGAGAAGGAGGGAGGAGGGAAGTAAAGGATCGTATGAACCTTTCATGCACACGTACGTACACTCATGTAAATATGTTTAGAATTTTTTAATTTTGTAATTATTAGTGATTACTAATGTTATAAATAATAAAAATAATATTTTAATACAATGACAATGTTATTTTATTATGATTATTATTATTAATAACCACAAAAATTAGACTGGTTTAGGCATACCCACGACCCTCCACTTCAAACTTCAAACCTCACACCCTACTTTTTTTTTCTTTTTCTTTTTTTGGGTTCCTTTCTCCTTATTCATTTTGCCTTAGATGCTTTGTAATACATAATACAAATCTTATTACGTATCCAAGATCATACATAAAAGTAATGCGGAATACCTGATTTCGGTTTCATCTTTGACTCCGATATTATTTCCGAGCTTAAAACGATCACGAATTTTTTAGGACCTTTACGGAAAGTGTTTCCCGACACGAGGTTTAGGTTTTTCTTACAGTTTTCTCAATATGTAATCTCTCTTAACGGGTCAGGGAATCCTTATGCTTAAGATTGATATGAGAAATTGCAGGAGATCTTAAACTTTATATATAGCTTCCATACCGGCCTTCCCCATCACAAGACCGATATGAGTAATGAGTCTGACCCATACTAATTAAGATCCATTTTCACCCGAACTTCAAAACATTAATCCAAATCATTTATTGGGACGCTTTATTATCTTTATGTAGATCAAATTAAGTAACTTAACAGATAATTTATTGAAAACAATAGTTGTACAACTTTATGGGAAAAAGGATAAAAATTAGGTAACTTAACAGGTAATTTATTGAAAACCAAAAAATGCAATTAATAATTATCCACCTTTACAGGAAAAGGAAAAAATTCTCCAACATGCTTCACGTTCTCCCCTATTCATGTTCCTATTTTCTTGATGATGATAAAAAAAATTATTTCTTAGTTTCTATAATATTTATGTCACTGCCAAAGAAGCCAATTTGAGCTTTCATGCTTACAAAGTATTGCAATTATAATATATATATATATATATAGATACATATAATAAGGATCTAGCTTACATTTAAATCAGGATCAACTAAACATTTAATTTTTAATTTATTGTAAATTCTATTAAGCCGTATGTTAGCTTTATTAATACGGAGAGTTACATAATCAAACTTGTCTAGTTTAACATTACATGAAAATTTTAAATTAATAAATTGATGTTTTTATTATAAACAAATAATTAAAAATAAAAATCAATTGATTACTCGCTCATTAATTTGAAGAATATTTATTAAACTATAAAATTTTAGTTTATTAAATACTTTACTTATTTAAATTTTACGAACTATTTAATGTGAATAGACCCCAACTTATGTGACAGCCTAAATTAAATTAACAATTATATTTATAATAAAATAAAAATTTTAACATTGATTGATTTTTATTTGAATTCTTAAAATTGAATTATATTTTTATTGATTAATACTTTTTATGCTTATTGCTAATATTATAAAATTAGATATAGTGTGGAGAAGGGTGCCTTGTTATATCAAGATTGCCTAATAAATGTCTTTTTTTGGGTTATAACTTACTAAAGGAAGGAATAAATTCTTGCAACTAATTGCCTAATAATTTCGGTTTTTGGACCCATCTCATCAAAAAAACATTTCGAACAAATCAGTAAAGCGTATGTTAGCAAATGGAATATATAGGAAATGATTTGTCCACATCTCTAACAAATCAATCGGGACCCATTTGATTTCTATGTTTTTTCTTCGTATGATCGTGATTTTTAAATATGGATATAAAGTTTAAAAAGTTTGGAGTTTTACTTCTGTTTTTTATTGTAATTTTCAGTATTTTGTTTCTATTTTTTTTAATAAAAACAAAAACTTGTTTGGCAGTCGATGTTAATATAGTTATATTTTTATCACCGATAATAATTGCATATTAGATAAAACTTAAAGATAAATTATTTTTAAATAAATTTATTTATTTAATCTCTTATATAATATTTATTAACATATTATTAATAAAATTATGTTATTTTTAATAAATAAATAGTTTAAAAATTAATATTTATTTGAAATATATTTTAATTATTAAATTAAATGTTATTTGAATATTTATATATTTTAAATTTAATTATATTCATTAATAATTATTAAATTTTAATTACATATAATTTAATTATAAAAATTAAATAAAATAAAAGTATTCATAATTTTTATTGATAATAAATTTAAATTTATTAAATATATAATCTTGAATTAAATTATTCATATTTTTATTAATAATTAAATAATATATATTTAAATGATAGTAAATCAGATTATGAAAAAAAAAACAGGAAACAAAAACTACTTTTTATGGTTTTCATAACTTTTGAAAGCTGAAAGAAACCAAAATCAAAAACAGAAACTAAAAACTCAAACAAACAGATTTTTTTACTGAATTTGAAAATAAAAACAAAAAACCAAAAACAAAAATGGAAACATCATAAAATCGGTATACATTAAAAATGAACAAAATTAAAGAATTAAAAGTTATAATTTAATTATAAAAATCGATTAGTTTATAAAAACCGACTGATTATTAAGATAAATCGAAAAATAAAATTTTTGTAGTTAAATTAGTCAATTTAATTAAAATTTTTAAATATTATATTTTTAATAAAATAAATTTAAATATGAGGAGTGAGATGCAAAGATAGTGTTTTGAACATGGAGGAGGCAAAAGGTGGCTCTTTTTCTCTTTGAATTTGAGGCATTGAGCATATCTTTTGTTCGTGAGATTTTAACTGAATCCCTAACTCCTAGGAGGCTTCTTCAAGACAAAAGTGCTCACCTCAATTCCTTAATCAAAAGTTGCTTTTCTTTATAGCTTCAAAAAACTGAATAAAAAAAAGTGTGTTGCTTTTATGGCCTTCCATATCTGGAAGATGCTTGCGTTGCAGGTTATGTTTGGTGCCTCTCTATCTCAGAATCTGCTTTCACCACTTTGAAAGTGACTAAAGGCAGACAAGTCCATTCAAAAGACCTTGCCTTTCATTCAATTTTGGTTTTTACGAAAATGATTAAAAAAAAATTTGTAGTTTTTTTTTTCCGAGATTAGGCTGTCCACCGGCGAACCCAGTGACTAATCTCCTCACTGGTTGGTTTGTAAGCATCTCACAGAATGGGACAGTTGACCCAAGAATTTAAGGCTGCTCCATACCCAAAGTTAAGGATCGAACCCCTGACCTTTGGTTAAAGATGGATAAATCTCTCTCACTCAATCACGCCTCTTGGATAAAAAAAAATTATGTAGATAAAATAATATTTTGAATTAATTGTTAAAATAATATTACAGAAATGTTTCAATTTTGTAACAAAAATAACTCGGACGTTAAGTTATCTACTAGATTGGACAATACAGTTAATTATATTAAATTTATATATTTATTAAAATATTTATATGACATATAAAATTTTTTATTTAACAAATTAAAAATATGTGAACATTTAGATTTAATATAGTTGTAGGATTTTTAAAAAATATTAATCTAATAAATTTTATATGTGACACTTTTGTCTTATGTAGTAGTCGCAACACAAGCATATAAATTTGATGTTATACAATGTAACGAAAAATTTAACGTCAAACTATTTTTACTACAAATTAAAAAGTACAAAATTTTGGTGTTATTTTTTAAATTCGAGTTAATATTACAAAAATAAATAAGTTTAATTTTTTTTACAATCAACTCTAATATTTTTAATTTTTAATAATAGTTATTATTAATTTTCAAATGATTGATTTTTCTAATTTTAATTAGACTAAGAACTTGTTATTATAACTAATATTTTAAAAACTATATCGAGAATTTGAAATATTATTGAAAATATTATTCTTACTAATCGAAAATTTTAAATTTAAATTACAAATTTATTAAATAATAATTCATTAATTTTCAAAAATCAACTAATTAATTAATAAATTGATTATTTTTAATAACGATATTTATTGAAATAAATCAAACAAAAATTTAAGATATAATTAAAAAGTTTACTTATTTAAAATTTTTATGATTAAAACGAGCAGTCAAAACTTACTTTCAACTATGAAGTGAAACCCCATTAAGGGCAACCTTTGGTCTAAACTTCATGTGGGGTTCAATTATTTTAGTGGAATGAGAACTCTCCCCGTGCTATAGACATTCCTCGAGCACGAAAATGACCCTTTTTTAAATAAAAAATTAATAATAAATTACATGTAATTGAAATTTACAAGTTCAACATACTTCATATAGTACATATTATAGGCTTTATTACGTATTCAGGATTAACATGAAATGATTAAAAATGAAGGTAATGTAGAATACCTGATTTCGGTTCCATATTTAATCTAGATGTGAATTCCAAGCTCCAAACGATCATGAATTTTTTGGAATTTCCCGACACGTAGTTTAGGCCTTTTATAGTTTTCTCAATACGTAAGCTCTCCTAACAGGTCAGAGATTCCTTATATTTACGATTAATATGAGCAATTACAAGAAACCTTAGCTTTTATATCAAGCTTCTCCATCAAAAGGCCGATATAGACTAGGTTCATACTAAAAGGGGAATCATTTTCTACCCAAACTTTGATCCATTAATCTATATCATTTATTGAGCCACTTTATTATTCTTTATCTTAATCAAATTACGTAAATTAACCGATAATTTATTTAAAAATAAAAAATTGCAATTAATAGTTGTCCAACTTTACGAGAAAGATCAAAATAGTCCCATACTTCATTCACACTTTGTCATTTTTTATTATTATTTTCACTGTCTTAGCTTATAGTTTATATTAAATTGTAAAATAGAATTTGATATTTAAAATAATAACTACTAAAGGGTTACAGGTATAGATAAACCTAAGACTTTTGGGTGGTTCCTTGTCTTGATGTAATGAAGACTTTGTTAGCATATGACATGTATCATTGACTTAATCTTCAATGATTGTTCTTAGAACTATTCACCGTCACAAATCCACAAGTATGTATTATGAAGACAAAAATCAAATTGAGATATTTAACAAATAATTAGTCTTTATGAAATAATATAATTTGTCTAATAATTTAAATATCTCAAATTTAAATAATAATTAGTGAAATGAATAAAAAGAGATTAAAGATATATTAAATTTAAAAAATATTAATTAAATTATTTAATTATAAGAACTGATAAAATTATATTGTATATATTCAAAATTGAAGTACAAAACGTGACGTAGAAATTGGGGTGGTAAGGAAAATTGGAAGTCTACGGTACCCAACAAGCAAACAAAGAAAGAAGAAAGTACAAACAAAAGCAAGCAATCAGCGTACTCAAAAGCATTCAATCAGACGTTTTGTATTACCCACTTTTGACCAATCATTCTGTAATTATCCCACAACTGCAACGATCGAACGGTCAGAATCGCTTGATATTGACATTGCACCATGTAGTACTAGCGTAGCTGATCGCAAATTAAGCAAGCAAGTGTACCTTTACCAATCACTGTGCGCCTTGCGGGCTCCACTTCTATTCCCAATTCTTACCATCCATTGATGTTTGGATATGGACTGCGATCATCAAATTGTTCGTACATCGTCACGTCCTGTTCCTTCATTGCTGGCCGTCCACGTGGAACCGCTACGATTGCGACCATTCGTTCTGGTTTTTGGGTCCCACTTGTCAAGTTGCTTGAGCGAGGGAGATGTACATCTTTACACTTGTCATTTTCAAAGTGTCAGTGTCTCCAGCATTAATAGCTACACATGAGACAACAAGTCACAATCGTTGGATCAGTGTTTGGTACATCAAACTCGGTCGAGTTCGAAAGCGTGGGTTGTGGCCCCACGTAGTTCCTGCGTTTCTAAGTAGCCACGTGCCCATGATGATCACTTGTACGTATTTGTTCCCTGCTCTCTATCACAGCCAAGGAAACCTCCGTTGATATGGGTACCTAAATCTTCCATATACTTTTTTAAAACTTTCTAATATTTAAAAATAAAAATTTTAATTTCTTAAATCAATTTTTAAGTTAGACCAAAATTAACTAAATTTAACTTAAATTTTAAGTTAAATTTAATTTATTTGATTCAAATTTAAAAGTGAGTTAAATCATTATAAAAATAATATTTGATCATTATCATTAACTCTTAAAAAAAACGAAAGAATTCGTAATCGCTACCTTTTGAATGTATACCGGGTAAACCTTCGGATTGACGCAATAGTTTGCAAATCACTTCAACCAGGTACTTTGCACTAGACAAATTATGTACAACGGGCTTTATCAAGAGAGTGCAAGTAGGGGAATCGAGCACGAAATATTTTGACCCCATACTCCTCTACTCCACCAACTCGACCACTGCCTATGGGTATTATTAACTCATTTGTGCTGAATTTTCAACATCTAAAAGCAAAAATTTATTATCTCAAAATAAGTTTTCATAATTCCCTTATTTTTAGCATAATTCGAGTAATAATAGTAATCGGTACAACCAATAATAACAACATTAAGTGTAAATCTTACTGACATGTAAAGTCTGAAAATATTGAACAATGCGCAATCTTACGTCTAACTTATTTCATTTTATATGCTTAGCTATCACCTTTCTTAGTTAGTAGCACTAGTGCTTTCAATATTGGACCACCGCTTCATTTCAGTCCCTAACAATGGACCACACACATCACTATTTTTCTAATGTCTTATTAAGACTTACTAACATTTAATTACATTCTTTATGAGGTTGTTTGCAGCGCCACCATTGCCTTCCTTGTCTAAAGCGCCGACGTTTTTGGCTTTCTAGTAATAATTAATTTCGGTACTTATTTAAAAAAAGATAACATAACTCGAAATAACATGGACTCTATACTTTAATATTAAGCTTACGCTCAGCAAAAGCTTACTTTGATAAATTAATAAAGTGACGAAAAAGAAAGCTTTTTTTTTTTAAAAAAATAATCCTTCCAAGAGACCAATCATACGAGACCCATGTGCTTTGATGAGGAAAGCTTGTAGAGGAAATATTAAACAAGCTATTTGTCAAGTAAACTAATAATGGTACAAGACTTGGCTGGATAAATCGTAATCATCATCATCATCATGTACTTAAGGTATTAGAAAAATAATAGCCACTTGATCATAGGATTATAAGATAAATCAAGGGCGAGCCGATATGTACCAACCATAACAGACATTTGGTGGACAATTATAATAAGCTTGTCTTTTTTTAATAATAATTAATCCATCAATTCGAGTGTAATTTAGGCCATGAATCTATGAACCTGAAATATCGTAATCTTTAATCATTCTATACCATAATTACATACATCAGAAAGAGCACAAACTTGGAAGCTGTTTTTGTACATGTCGATGCACATGTATCAATTGCTAATCCAAAGCTATTGGCAAGGTAAGGTTGTTCTTGTCCCAACAAGACCAACATTTTTTGAACCGCTGAAAACGTAAGAAGATTAGTTTTTGAATCCTTAAAATGGCGACCCCATTGAACTTTTTAGGAGGAGAGACATTATTTGGACTGTCCTTGTTGTGACAGACAAAGTCCAGAGAACTTGATAATCACTGAACATGGAAGACTAAACCAGTAATGGTTGTGGGGAAATATTGGACCAAGAAACGCACCAGAAAAAGGAAGAAACTATGATCACGTTAAGCAAGAAAAATCAGTACAAGATGTTGATGGCAATATCCAGAATGAAGAGAAATGAAGAGAACTGCTCAAATCCATCAAGTTACTAAAATGTTCAGATTCTTGATTAGGAATAATACGCCTAGAGCACATAATTAGCATAGGAGAAGAAGAAACACAGACATGGAGATTGAACAAGATCAGAAATTAAACCGGAGTAAGATACTGGGTAGGCACCTTCTGGCAACAAAAGATTGAATTTGGTAAAACCAATTGTTTGAAACATCCTTGATCTCGCCATTATCAGCACCTCCAAGCTGAAGCTGAGATGAGCTCCTTTCGTTGCCAACAAAGAACAAGTGAAGACTGTTTCTTCTCTACATGGAACCCTTTAACTGGAGTTCGCTGCACTAAACAGTCTGCTTGTGATTCAGTGAAGTTACTGAACGTTATTGGGGTGAAACCAGACTGCAAGAACAGATTTTTCCACGGAGGAGTCCTATCAGGACAACGTTGGCGACCAAGTACGATCTTTTCAATGCACGGTTGGATCAAGAACCTCTCAATCTTTTGCATCGCATCTAAGTTCACATTCACAGCATCCAGTGATTCAAGCAGGCTAGAATATGACTGAATAGTTTGATTTACTTGGTGGGCAAATGGGAGGTCAGTTCGCTCACAACCTCTGTCCATGGAGACCACAACTTTTGGGGAGAGCTGTTTCACGTACCTAACCACCAAAGGGAGGATCGATGGGTAGCTTGAGAAAGACCCAATTGGAAGATTCACAGCAATAACTTCTTTCTCCGATATGCGCAATGGAGAAAAGCCAGAATTCAAAGACTCAAGACCCAAAATTTGAAGCTCAAACGGCATGTTGATTTCACCAGCAAAGATTCTAAGGTTTTCTTGAGTCAAACCGAGCTCGAGCTCACTATGTGAAGAAGGAGAAGCAAAAGCAGTGATCTTGAGAGAAGGTGCACCACCATTCCTCAAAGATAGCTCTTGCATCAAAGAAGACCATTGCCCACCATAGCCAATATCAAAATCAACAATGTGAATCCTATCAAAACCTTCAAAAGCCTCGAGAAGGGCTTGGTTGCAAGTAAAATTGGCAAACTGAATAATAGGTGAGATTTCAGAGAATGTTTTATAAGCCCCAATCTTGAAGATAAGACTACAAGGGGATATCACAGAGTTGTTGATGTTGTAGTTGTTATGCAGAAGTAACTGCAAGGCCTCCTTGAAGTAAAAGGCAACCCTATGATAAGGCTTACCAATTGGAAGAGAGAGCTGGTGATTGAGCCGCGCCAATATCCC
>JAOQMR010000009.1:21999447-22012529 GCA_027563865.1 Erythroxylum pelleterianum | reverse complement strand
GAGAGAATTTTCTATTCTATGCCTTAATAAAAATTCATTTACTTATTGAATTTTTGAATCTTTTATCATATTTTTCAATGTGAAATTTCTTTTTAATGCAGTTGCTATGCAATGGTTTGATATCGTTGGACCATGTGTTATGTTTTCTAAATGAAAATGAGTAAAGTTTTCTGATTGTTTTTCTTCTAATCTACCACCATTACCATGCTTTGATGAAGCATTAGAATGTTTATATTAATCAGAAAAATGGAAGTTAAACTCAGATATCGGAAAGGTTTAAAACCCATTATATTAAGCATACAGTGGGCAGATTATGTTTCTAATTAACATAAAACTAGCTTCTAAGTTTACACACCTTGTAACAATAAATTTATCCTGAAAAATGGAGGGGAAATGGACTGAAAAAGCAATATGTTACCTTTGAAGATGATGGGTCGTTCTTGAAATTCATAAGGCACTGTCATACAAACATCTTTTGTTGTCAATTAAATGTTGTGTTTTCTTATAAGTGAAAAGTCAAGTCAAAGCCCTAAGATGCTCCCTTCCACTGTCCAACAAGAAGCAACTCTTCAGACTGCAACTTCACTGTATGGTCATCCTCCTCCTCGGTTGCTTTCATACCTACCAGGTAGCTCTTCCATTGAAGCTGTGGACACTGTACTAAAAACCAGGGATGAGATGTTGCATTAGCTCCGGGAAAATCTGTTGCGAGCACAACAAAAAATAAAGAACAGCTATAACCAATTGCACCACCACCCAGAATTTCAGGTTTGTGATAAAGTTTTACTTCATTTACAACCTTATCGTCAGAGTTCAGTTGCTAAACGAAGAAGTCAGACTTACCGGCAGACTCAAAGCTACATCATGTTTTCCATGGCTTATAGGCTAGACTTACCGGCAGACTCAAAGCTACATCCTGTTTTTCATGTTTCCACCCTCAAATGGTATCATGAAGGACAAGATTCTTATACTCCAATGCTGCCACCAACTCCACCGACTGTTCCTCTTCAATCTCTGGCCGTCTTAGATCAACTTATTAAGGCAGGACAACTTGAGATTTTAGTCCATTGGTGTAATTCTTCTACAGCAGATGCTTCATGGGAGAATGCTCAAGATTTTTCTTCCAAGTATCCTGAATTTGCGCTTGAGGACAAGGGCCCTTTGGGGCAGGGCAGTAATGTTACCAAACCTCTACAAGTCTACACACGTTACACACATGGCTTCAAGACCAAAAAGCCACGCATTGAACTCCTAGACTAACTACTATGTGGAGTTTAACTCTTTTAATTATTTTTCATTAGTTTATGCATTCAGTTATTTCTTTTTGAGTTGTGATTCCTGTTTTGTAGAAGGGTGTTCCTCCACTTTCTCTTAATTGTTCCGAGTTGTAGGAGGGTGTTCCTCCACTTAGAAGTAATGCTCCCTTAATGTAGGAGGTAGTTATGCCTCACTCAGGTATTTAAACAATAACATCAATGCGAGAAGCATCTTCCAAAATCAATTAAGTTTTTGAGCACTTAGTCTTAAGAGGTTCCAGGTTCCCTCTCTAGAGCCTGAACTCACAGCTAGCATAGGTCGTAAAAAAACCCCAACCTACCCACTCAAACACCATCCACATCCTTGACCGAAAGACCCATAATCAAATCCTTAACTCGGGACCATAATAAATTGGTATCAGAGCTAATAGTTATGGGCGACTCAGTCCAAGACCAGCTTAACAAACTCTTCAATTTACTCTTAGCCGAGCAGCAAGCCAACCAATCTAGAAATGAGAAAGTTGAACAACTTCACGCCAAAATGGATGCCATGTCTCTCGACTTAGAATCAACAAAAAAGGGGCTATCTTCTTCAAGCGCTGAAAGTCAAACGAAAACACACAGAGATAAGGGAGTTTCTGGTGTGACAGTCTCTGAAAATTCTGGAGGAAACTCGATTGTGCCAAAATTCACAAAACTTGACTTCCCTCGCTTCAATGGGCTAGAAGACCCTTTGGGTTGGCTTAGCTGTTGTCAATATTTTTTCCGTCATCAATCAACAACTAAGGAAGAAAAGGTGAGCTTAGCCTCCTATCACTTAGAGGGAATTGCTCAATTGTGGTATATACAGATGTTGCTGGATGTTCCTGATCCGACTTGGGAGGAATTCTCACACCAATGCAATCTTCAATTTGGTCCTCCAATTCGCAGTAATAAATTGGAAGAATTAGCAAAGCTTAAGCAACATCAGAAGGTTTAGCTTTATCTCAGTGGATTGCAAGATTCTATCGCCGTGGAAGTTGAACTTCATCAACCTAAGGACTTGGTGACCGTAATGAGCATGTCAAAGGCTGTATGAACATAATTGTTCTCACATTCTTCAGCTGTTAAGGACAATTGACGCACTGCTGTTATTCCGAAACTCCATCCAACCCGTTCGGTGAAACAATTGACTAGAGATGAGATGGACGAAAGGCGAAAGAAAGGGCTATGCTTTAACTGTGATAAGCCGTTTGTTCATGGTCATCAGTGTAAGAAATTGTTCAGGATCGATTTAGAAGAAATGGAAGATGTAGGTGATACAATTTCAGATGTGCAGGATCTAGAACTACCACCTGAGATATCGTTGCATGCAATTACTGGAATTCGAAACCCCCAATCCATGCGATTGGTGGGCAGCTGGAACAGTGGCAAGGTCCTAGTTCTAATCGATTATGGCAATACTCACAGTTTTGTGTCTGCAACAAAGGTAGCCAAATTGAATGCTGAAGTGAATGAGAAGAATGGCTTGAAAGTTAATGTTGCTAATGGGGAACAAATTAGCAGCCTAGGTATCTGTAAGGGAATTCCGATTCTGCTAGGAAATTATCTAGGTTGACTCACAGAACACTCCAACATGTTATTGCCTGGATGGTTCAGCAATGTTTGTCTGGCGTCCACTTGTCTCCTCTAAATCATACAAAACACATTTACACATCACATTTTTGCACAAATATATATTAGTAGTCTTTAATGCACATCTGCTTATATGAAATATGCGCAAAGCATGTTCAATGACAATTCTGTGGTACTTTATTGAGATCCTTATTATCAAATTATTTAGATATCAAAGCCCTCATTAATCTCTTTTGAACTTATAATTTGGACCATAATAAACCAATGTCAAATCCATTTCATAACTTCATTGACCACTTCAGATTTTTCTTCCACTATACATACGAGTCAACTTTGCATAGTAAATCTGATTAGGTAAATGGCAAAATTAGGCAGCATTTTCTTCTAGAAAGTTATTCTCCAATGTCTTAAGTTTCTATTGAAACCAAAATCACTCAATTTGATTCAGTAATTTGGAGGATATGCCTCAAAAAATTTTGGGTTGTGCATATTCAAAAATAGTGTATTATATACAATTTCCATCCATAAATTAAACATCTTAGAAACTGAATCACAATTTGATTTCTTTATATGATTTGTAGTCCTATATCTCTAGTTTACCCCGAACTAAAAATTATCTCATTTAGATGTCTATAGAAAAAGTTATGGTCGATAGAAGGAAGACGTTTTAGCTTGCACGAAAGTAGACTATTTAGGAGCACTGTAGCATGATGTGACAATTTAACATCACCATTTTCCATTAACTCATGGGCGTGAGAGTGAAAACTCAAGCTTGTGCATTAGTCACGCCTGTGAGTAAAATTCACGTGTGAGAGAGTGTCATGGCTGTGAGAAAAATTCATGGGGGTGAAAGATAAAGACAAAAACAACGTTGTGAATACTACTCACTGTTAGACCTATCCCACGATTTTCAATCTAACTCTCTCAATTGGTTTCATATTGTTATGAATTTTGGTGGTAAGGTAGAGCAATGTCTTAAGAGTCCAATTGTTCAAGAACCAAGCTATTTGGATGTCTAGATAAGAAGTTATAGTCAAAAGAAGAAAGGTTGTTCAGTAAAAAGAAAACCCCTCAAAACCAAATTTAGAAAATTTAGATAACTAAGAATTCTTGAATGCTCTCATAGTTGACATGCACAGTGAAGAAAAACTGAAAAACAGAGTGTATCACCTTTTCACACCTTATTTTTCTATACTCATCTTCTACATCATTTTATTTCTATTTCTAACTCCAAAAATCATTTTTACATCACTTAATCACTAACAATCCATCAAAAACTAAGTTAATATATATATACACACAATTTTTTAATTAAATAATTAATTATTTTTAATTAATCAATTATTATTATTAATAACAGTGACATGCATGCATGAATGGAGCAGTTGATTAAATGTTAAGTCAAAAAGCTATAAAAAAAGAAGTCACCCATGTGAGTAACATACTTAATAAACCGAAATTAGATAATTAAATGTATTTTTTGGTGGGTGTTAAATATATTATAATTAATTAATACTTATTAATAATGTAATTATTATTTAATCAATAATCAATGATTAAACAAAAGTAAAAGCATATATATATATTTATTTATAATATTGAATATTTTAATTAACTGATTAATTATTTTTAATTAATCAATTATTATTATTAATAATAGTGGCACCGAAATTAGATAATTAAATGTATTTTTTAGTGGGTGTTAAATATATTATAATGAATTAATATTTATTAATAATTTAATTATTATTTAATCAATAATTAATGATTAAATAAACAAAAGTAAAAGCTAAATATATAGGGGGACATAGTCAGAAGCGTGACTAACTCATGCAACAATGAAACGAAACGTAGTGCAGAGGCAAAAAACAAATATAACTCATGCAACAACGAAACGAAACGAAACGTAGCGCAGAGTGAAAAAAACATATATAATCGTTAGATTAGATGAAATGGAAGAAGGCGATAAATTTCGTAGTCGTCCATCCCTTCGCCCTTAGTATATATTATTAGCAGATTAATAGTGCGCAAATGCGCAGTAGTAATATCCTGTTAGTTTAATTCGTTATATTATTATATAATTTTCATGTATAAATAAATACGAAAATTTTTAAAATTAATTAAATTATAACTATTATAAATTTGTAATGGATATTTTATTAGGAAGGTTTAATATCTTATACTAAAAATATATAAGTTAGAATATAATAAATGAATAAGTAAAATTAGTAATTAAAAATTTGGGATGGAAAATTTATGAATTAAGGAAATATATAGCGTAATGTGTCTTATAAATGTAAAAAAATATAAACTAAATAAAAACTTCAAACAAAATAAGTTTAAAATAAATAAATATTGTGTATTTTAAAATTTTGTGATAAGATTATTAATATTTAAATTTTAAAATTCATAATGATAAAAGAATAAAATTTGAGAAAAGATAAGTTAGAAAAGTTGGTTTAGAATAAAAGCAAGAAAAACGAAAAAAAAAGTAAAAAAAAAGTGATATGTATTAAATATAAACAATAACATTTAATAGAAGAGTTATTAACGACTAGGGGAAAAGAAACAGGAGTTGTCATCCCATTCATCCATTTCATTCAACGGTTCTCTTAACTTGTATCATTTGCTTTTGAATTAAGATTTAATTAACTACTCCACCTAAAACCTTCAAAGTTGCTATCGTTCATTTATGCAACTAAGGAAATTCAAACACGATAGTGACTTTCATGTAAAAGTCTGAATTTCCTTAGTTGCATATCTAACTTCAAACTTCCATAACTTTTGATCAAAAACTTCAAAAATTGCAAATTGTATATCAATAAAAAGTTAAAAGAAAAATCTACAACTTTCATGCAGACAAATTTGCTAAAATCTATCTAAATCAGTACAGTTTATTCATGAAATTTTCATATCTCAAATTTAACTCCCTTAAATTTGATTATATATATATATATAATTAAATATATATATAATAACAAAAATAATAGTTATATAAATATAAAAATATATATAATGAAATTTAAAGTCACGGGTGTCAAAAAGATAGTTACATATATATATATATATATATATAATCACATGGAATGATCTTCTACATTTTGCTAAATCCATATAAATACACTATTTGTATCAGTAACAGACATTTCAATATTAACAAATACAAATCTTGAGTTCTAATCCTTACCACTCCACCCAAGTCCTGTGTTCAAATCTCCTTATTTACGCACTCTCAATTGAGCCTGCCGTCCAGGACTTGTCTAGTGTTGAGTACCTAGTTGGCGTGATTTACAGGCTATTGCGTCAATACGAAAGTTTACCCAGTGTGCATATAAAAAAGATTTAGATGTGATTGAGTTGAACTTCGAGATGCCTGGGTCCTATTTAACTTGAGTTTGAGTGATTTGAGCCTTAACTTGAGCAAAAGCTGTCAGATTGGGTTCCGGCATCGGTAGGTCAAACCAGTCTGACCCATTCCACTCTTAGTTAATAGTGACAAATTCGAACCTATTCAATATAGTCTAATCTGATTTCAAGTCAATTAAATAAATGTAAATTAATTAAAATTTAGATTAGTTTGAAGTTTATAAGAATCGATAGTCGACTAAAAACTAAGGATAACAAGAAGCTTTGAAGTTTGAAACTAATTATTTTTTTTTTGGATTTAATTTGTATTCGATCCTAAATTTAAACATATCAGACTTTACTCGTTAATTTGAAATCAAATCAAATCAATCTAAGTTTTGTAATATAAGGATTGAACCTTAGGTTGAACTCGGTCAACTAAAACCTGACTGTTAACTTCGAGCTGGAATAGGACGGGCTCGGGTCCGTTACCATCCTTATTTACAAGATCCATAAACAAAAGATTTTGAAGATAAAGTCGAATGTAAGCATTACTTTTCCCACTTACAACAGTATAAAGAATGCATACAGTACAAATTGAAGACCCACCGGCAATTTATGGACCGTGGGCAGTTTATTTGTATTCAAATCAAATGCCTTGAGAAGAAAAAATAAATTAACTACGACAACTATGGAACACGTACCAACCAATGTGTCTATTAATTAGAAGAAACTTAAAGGCCCGACGTGAAGGGCACACTGGTCGCCGGCAACCAAGAATTTCCGGCAATGAAATTGCCAACTGTAAACTTCGATGCCTCCGATGCACCAAGCACACGATAACCTTTCCATTTCACTCTCAGAGCAGTGGATGAACCAGGTCCAGTGTTCGAATACTCACCATAGTATAAGGTATCAAGTGCAAAGTTACCACTCCAAGGCAACCAACCAGCGGGTTGGATCAAACTATCAAGGTACGTTCTCATGAAAACTGTTCTCGAGTATTGCTTCCATGGCCTACCAAGGTAAGTCTTCACTGAGCTCTGGACTGGTTTAAGATCTGAAGCAGCAGAAACCCTACAGTTTAGTATTGAAATCCCAGTGTTTTGGTTAGGATCAGTCCTGCCTTGTGCAGTGAGAGTGTTGGTCTTATTTGGGGGGTTGCGTGCGTAAAGGTTACAGTTCTGGAAAACAACAGCAGCATTTCCAAATATGAAATCCACAGTCCCGTAAATGTCGCATTCTCTGTAGAATTGTCTTTGTGAGTGGACATAGAGCGTGTCTTGGTATCCCTCAAAACTGCACCTGTAAAACACAGAGAGGTCGGCTCCGCTACGTAGAGCCACCGCCTGGTGGTTCTGTGGACCGGCTGTGTTTTTGACCGTGAGGTCTCGAGCGATAAATCCATCTCCGACGACAGCTGAAATGTAAAATATGTAGTTGTAATTCATATTGTCTAGAATATCGATAATTTGTTTAAACCTGTGAGTCGTGAAAATATAAAGAGGATTGAATCGCTTACCAACTGTAGCTGAATTGAAAGTCGTAGAACCTCCACCAACACTTCTGCTTCCAGTAATAATGGTCTTTCCTACACCATCACCGATTAGCATAATATTCTTCATGCCCTTCGTAATCTGAACATTTTCCTTGTACGTTCCACCCTTAATATGTATCACAAATCTCCCACTCCCTGATCGTTGTCCTGCGGCGGATATTGCCTCATTGATTGTCTTGTAGTTCCCCGATCCGTCTTGTGCCACCACCAGGTTCGCCGCCGGTGACGATGATTGCAAGAGTTTCCGATCACCGGGCCTTACCCATGAAGGGAAACCCTCCTTGTAACTAGGTTCCTTATATGGTACCTTGTTAATAGCCAAAGTGTTGCTAATTAGCTTGGACACGTTATTTGACATCAAGGGCAAAACATGGTCAGCAACTCCGAGTTCATAAAACCCAGCTCGGCAAGTTTCTAGGTTGGTTAGAGCTGAGCTTAGCCATGTTTGTGCTTCAAATTTGGTGCACTTGGTGCTCATGGACTCGTTGAGCCCCAGGACCGTGTACTCATAGAGCTTGCAGCAATCTTCCCAAGCTGCCTTTTCACGATCGTTTGTACACTTTGGGCCTAAGGTGTTCGTATTGTCTCGTGCATGCATAGCTCGGTCTAGTGCTACTTCCAGAGAGACCTTCAGGAAATCAGACTCGTGTTCAATGAGGTTGTTCTCATTTTTACGGTGGCTCAAGAAGTGCCCGCACGTTTCAGGGTTTGGTGTTTTAGCACACCAAGATTTGATCTCCCCGGAAGTGTACCCCAAAATGGTCGGGGACAGAAGAAGAGGGGCAAGAACAAGTGCTAATACAGCACGAATCGCCATTGATGATTTATAAGACAGTAGCAACTGTGAAATGCAAGATGATTTAAATTTGGATGAGTTTCTATATCCGAAGTTGGCCACTATATATAGAATGCGAGATCGCGCACTCGCACCGCCTTCTCTTTTCTATGTGCTTTGTCCAAATTTGCATGGGATTATCATTCATACAGTTTGACTTTTCCCTGGATTGGTTGACTTGAGTTAACGAAGACAGACAGGAAACGCGTAAATGACAGGTTGCTTTGTGTTTTTGGAAACTTTCTTTCAAGATAATGTAATTATATATTATTTTGCATAAGACTAAGAGCTAATCGTATGCAAATGTTCTTGACATTTCTTCGTCAAGACACATGAAAATTGAGGAGTGGTCCAATCTTACTATAAGAAAGTCGCCGGAGATAACGAACTTGTGATGATTACACTCCTTAAAACTTCAACTTGTCTTCTTCATGTCCGAATAAATGTATGTGGATTATTCTTTTTGATATAGTCTTAATATTATTTCAGAATAATTTTGACTAGTCAAATTTTTTTGATAATTCCACTCAAAAGTTTTAAGTTTGATTGTTTTGTTTTTAATTAATATACGAAAATCTAGAAAAGCCCCCCAAGGGTGGTTGAGTTGGTAGAGTAAGGGAGCATGAGGCCAAAAGGTCATGTGTTCAAATCCTCCTATTTATACTCTCTCGATCGAGTCTGTTGTACGGGATTTGTCTAGTGCGGAGTACCTGGTTGATGTAATTTATAAGTTATTGCGTTAATCCGGAGATTTACCCGGTGTGTATCTAATAAAAAGCGGCTGTGGATTCTTCTGTTTTCAAAAAAAAATCTAGAGAGAGTAATATATATATATATATTGTTGGATTTACAATATTGTTCCACATATCTAGACTCGGATACTCATGTTTTATTCTAGATATTTGTTAAATAAGGGTTTTTATTTTTGTTTTTTGATTTTAATTATTAATTTTAATAAAAATCATTTATTTAAAATTTTAATTTCTTCCCGTATTTATAACTTATAAAAATTATAAAATTGTTTTCACTTTTATTTTTATTTTTCTCATAATCTAACTAATTATTATCAATTAAATATCTCATAACTCTTAATTTTCAAAAGTTTTTTTTCCTTAACCTAATTTCTAAGTTCAATTTTGGAGTCTAAACACAACTGTGGCTAAAACAAGTTAATTTATGTCCAAAATGTTTAGTCAAATCATTGAATTCCACAGAGGCTGCGAAAGTTGGCAAGGAAAGCCTAACAATTGTGTGACAATTCAAGGATACCCTCTTAGATTTTCTTATTGTAGGAAAAAAGAAAAAAGAAAAATTATTAGTCAATGAAAAAATCAATGATAGTCATTTAATTAGTTATAGTTATTACCTTATGCCAAATGGTAGATCATAAAAGTAATACGATGGCATTGTGTCATTAAGGAAACATAATTTTTAGTATTTCTCAATCAGAAGCAGTCTCTCTATTAGTTAGCGATAAGGTTTTACATTATTAAACTTTTTCAAATTTTGCATTTTAGCAAAATTTTTACTAAATTGTTGTTATTGAGTGGATTATATTTTCATTTCACAGCAAATCATCAGTGTCAGGGTAAAGAATTAAGCAACCTTAACGTTTAAATTCTTGAAAGAGAGTAGAGGTTGTAGTGGACCAGTAGTAGCTTGCGAAGGTGTGTTATTCTTCACCTAACTTTTGTTAGGTTCACATATACGTATGTTCGAATCCTTTTGTGTACGTGTGCATTATGGAATATGGATATTGTATAGTTTTACATTAGAATTTGGGGCTTGCCAGTTTTTGGGAGGCTATTCTCCAAGGATTCCCAGTCTAGATGCTCGAATTCCAATGTTCAAATCAACCCAAATCTTGGTTTTAATTTTTATATACACAGTATATTGTGTGTGTTTTATGCATTACCTATAAGCTTGATTTCGTGTAATAAAAAGAAAAAATATAGGTTTCATTATAAAGTTTTCTGAGAACAGCATATAACATGCATGTTCTATTCACACATGAAACCCAGAGAAACGTGTTTTAGTTAACTTGTTAGCCACCAAACTCAAGCCGTCATATCTTCGTGGAACCAGCCTAGCTAGTGAGTCAATTACGAAATCCCAGAAACTAAATCGTAAATGGTAAAAGAGTACTGAAATTGCATGAAATTATTAGAACTGGGATGCTTTTTTATAACTAATAGTTCTTTTCAGGAACGTCCAGGGGACGAGTATGTGAGTTGTCAAGTGTGTAAGATTTTTGCTTTCCCAATTTTGTCAATCTCAGTACCTAACGACGACGAAGAATTTAATTCCAGCTTTTGAAATTTCTAATGTTGGCTAACATTATCTAAGATTTGATACTATCTTTTTTTAGAAAATTTGAAACATAAATTTAAAATATTGGAATTAGTAGATTTATGAGAATAATTAAATTGTTATTTTAAAATTTTTAAAAATTAATGATCATCACTTATTGTCATTGATAATTATCATTGTTATAAATAATACAACTATTTTTTATTTAATAAATTAACTGTTGATATGTAAACCATAATTTCATATTAGCACGTACTTGTTCTAAGTTTCGTAGATTGATTTGATTAGATAAGATCATGCAAATCAAGTTAATGCCAACGGTCTAGGCCGGGTTCAAATTACCTTTTCATAGATACTTATTAATAATAGAAACATATGTGGCCGTCTAGGACATTGAATATGGTTTGACTATTAAAAAGTGCATTGTAATGGGTTCACTATTGAGATTAAAAAATAAATAATTTCCAAAGATAATTATGTTTAGTTGGAAGTTTGTTAATGGAATGTAATATTATTCTATCGTTTATGAGGAGGGTTTATAATATAAAAAAATGGAAGAAGAGAGGTTTAATAGTATTTGATTCCATCTTAAACAGTAAAAATGAAAAACCTTCAACTTGAAAAGTTTAGGATGGAATATAAAATGATAAACAACTTTACACTATATTACATTATAAACTCTTCATCTAAATAATATTTCACTATATTACATTATAAGCATTTTCATCCCTAACAAACAACAATTTTTTAATATTATACATTAGCATGGGATAACATCATAAGATTTCGGTCCTATTGTACGTAAGATTTCCCCGCTTTTAGGACCGGAAATTTTGCAATCATAGTCTCGTACTGGCTGGCCTTTTTAAGAGCCTGAGATGTGTTAACTATTCTGAAATTTCTACCTCAATGTAATAATGTTCTATAATTTCTGTTAATTCTAAAATTTTCTGATCCAAGTCAAGGAATATGAGGCGGTTTGTAGAAAGTAGAATTCATGTCTCTTTTTCATAATCACTTTCAAGTGTTTTACGCAACTATTGCAGTTCTTCTTCCAGAATCCAATAAACAGAATTTTCTTGCTTTTCTTCATGCACATGATTAAATCAATTGTCAAATACTACCAGCGTTAATTGAAAGCAAGGCTGCTAGTTCCAATTCCAAGTGTTAATTATTGACCCAAAGCCAAAAAGAGTATCTAACAGCTCAGCAGCAATTGAGCGTAGCCTTCGGTGGGACTTGGAAGGATTCAGCAAAAGGCCAATAGACCAAAAAATGCACGTGTTGCGATTGAAACAACCAACACGTACGTAAACGTTCGTGTCCGTTACCCACTTCCCTTGCCAAATAGCTGCACGTATTTTACCTTATAAACACGTAAGTTTGGCATGCAAAACCCCTTGTATTAATTAACTTTTAATTTAAAAATTTAAATAAATATCTTAATGTTTGAAAGTGTTATAATTTTTAAATAAATACTTAATAGTTGACAAATTTTTAACGTTATTATATATTTATAAAATATTTTAAAATTTGTTGTATTATATGACAAATACAGTTATCTTTATCTTATATTAATTTTAATAATGTTAACAAATTTTATTTATAAAAATTGTTGTATGAACATTGTTAGCCGTAATAATCAATTTATAAACATAAAATGTGATACTTTATTAAGTTTTTTTAATTCAGTATCTAAGTTTTTATAATTTTCAATGCATTGATTAATTTTTTGAAAATTAACAATTTAATTCAAAATGTTAGTTTGTGCTAATATGACAATTGGGACTATGCCCAACTGAGCCTGGGTCAGCTCAAGTTGACTGGGTCTCAAGTGGGACTTGAGCTCGAGTCCAGATCCTCTGTCGAAGATAATCCTGTCTTATTCTGTCTAAGACCTAAACGCCGGCGTTTTTGCTTAAAAATTTTAAACCACGCCTTCCTCCGTACTACTCCTCACCTTCCTCTGTACTACTCCTCTTTCCGGCCAAGCCGCCTACGAGCTTGCCTTGTGTTTTAATAGGAAGTGACTTTTTCACTTCTTGATTTTTGGTACTTCTAGATTTTGGTACTTCTTGATTTTTGCACAATTGGAATTTTATTAATAATCAGTCACTTCCTGTTAAAAATAAATTTATTTCTATTATTATAATAACTGTTAAAA
>JAOQMR010000009.1:21977087-21991724 GCA_027563865.1 Erythroxylum pelleterianum | reverse complement strand
GTATTCAGCAACAAAAACTACTCAAGGATATGGATCAAAACAAGGATGTTCCGGATCAGCGAAATCTGGCCGAACCACATACTATTACCTTCCTTGAGAATATGATTACAAGACACATCCCACCTCCAATTGAGCATAGTTTTAATGTCTTCAATGAGGTTTGCATAAGGATGGAAGTAATAATCGGTACAGTCGAATCTCATTAAAATACGATCGTTTCTTATATTGTTTAATAAATATACTTTTTAATAAGTCCGACCCAAATGCCATACGTACTTAATGTTTTTACTTCACGTATTATCATTAAAATACGACTGTTTCTTATATTGTTAATTAAATAAAATTTTAAACCAGGTAAAAATTACGTGTACCTTGAAGTTTAATTTTTAAGCAATTAATTGAAAAGTTACTTGACTGTAACTCAGAAACTGTAAGATTACAGCGGCAATAAAAGGCGCGCCAGATGTTAAAATTTTAAAATTTTAAACCACCAGGCACTTCCAGTCCAATCTAGAATCATCACGATCCTCTCGTCTCACTTGTTCTCTCTTCCGAGATCTACATCTTCTCTCTCGGTCGTCTAGTCTCCGACTCTCTATCACTGGCGATCTCCGATGAGGTTCGTTCCGTTATATTGTTTTCAATGTAAGATTGAAGTTACAAACAAACTATGTTCTTTGTTTGATTAACAATCATTATAACTTATCGTAAAACTTACGCATTCTGTTGTGTGAAATATACCTAGCAATAGTCGGTGACATCTTTGATTTTAGATATGCACTACAAATTATGGATCAAGGTTAAACAGCAAAGCTAGTATTCTGGAGTTGAAATGATTTTGTTTTTTGTTATTCTTTTAGAGAGAGTTTTCTTCGGTTTTGAATTAATTTTAGTTCTGGTTTGCATTGTTATTCGGATCTCATAAATTTATTGATCAAGAGCATATTTGATTTGAATTGTCGTGGTTTTAAAGTCTCTTTTGATTGTTTGTTTTACGTATTCTTAGTGTGATTGTTTGTTTTGCAGGTTTTCAAACTTCAAAAGTGCAGAGACCAAAGCTTCCTCTGGATGGTGCATTTTTCTGGAGCACACTCAAGTTGTTTGCTGTTTTGAAATCGTTTAGGTATACTGGAATTCTTTTACGCTTTATCATGATTTAAGGAGAATTCAAACATAAGGATGCAGATCTGAAAAATGTAAAATAAAATTTGTGGAAGTGTTTTTAAGTCTGAAAGTGGAATTTCTAAGTGGCATAATTGGAATCTGAATGAATTGAATACAGTTTTGAACCTTTATTTTCGTTTAATCGATTTATTAGGTCATATAATCCAAATTCGGTTTCTATCTTTTTAGTGAAGTCATATGATGTTCTCTATCTTAATACTACAAAGGATTGGTCCAAGGCATTATGGATCTCTCATAAGTCGGTTCATTTGAAGGGAAATTTGTCCAAATTTGAGATACGTACTCGAGGTGAACTAAATAAAGACGTAGTTAACGAAGATTGGCTTTATTGCTCTAGGAAAGGGCAAGCTCGAAGTCCAAATCATCTTCACTTTGATTTGGTAAGGTATTTCTCATGAGTGACTCTTAAGTCATCTTTGGTCCATGTACTAATTGCGAATATCTTGGCTTGGACTAAGTATATGTCTCTACTCTTGTTCCTCGTTTGGACTAATGTATAACTATAGTAGACTTTTTTTCACATGGTTTTCATTTTTATATGCTTCAAGATTTCCTTTTCTAAAGTTCTTTTTCTTCACCATCCAGATTAGAGTCCTGAGTTCCCATACCGAAATGGGGATCAATGTTTTAAATTTCGTACTGTACCGGCCCGTACCGGCTGGTACGTACCGTACCGGCCGTGTACCGGTACCGGTACGGGGGTAAGGTGTACCGGGGTCAAATACCGATCGGTACCGGCCAATTTCGTCCGTACCGGCCGGTATTTAAAATACCGGTCAAATACCGGAAATTTTAAAAAAATTAGGGGACTTTTTTGCAAAATTTTCAAAAATTTTCAAAATTTTCTTCCCCTTTTTTTCAAAGTTTTTAAAATAATGTATCAATATGGATTATTTTGCAATTTTTAAAAAGTTTAGGGACTATTTTATAATATCCCGAAACGGTATCGGTACCGGTACAGTTCCGTTCCAGAGCCCAATCCGGTACCAAGTCCGGTACAGTATTCAAAACATTGATGGGGATGATAATTTTGATTCCGTTTGTTTAAAGTCATTAAATTAAATTTGAATTGGCTAAATTTTAGATTAAATTTAAATTTAAAAGTATAGATTTAAATAAAATAATATTATTTAATTTAAAATTTGATAAAATAATATGTTAATTTGATCAAATTTGAATTGATTAATTGTAAAGAAAATTGAAACAATTTGGTCAACTAATTGACATCCCTAATCAAAAATTATATTGGGATGGTTGGTAATACTGTTGGATGAGCGTTCGTGATCGCATTGATTCATGGTCTCTGATTGATATTTAGTGGTTAGTTCTTGTTTGTGTGTGACATCTTTTCATGTTATATTGATGTGTCATCACACAGGCAACAGAAACTGGAGCGAAGTTCCTTATAGCATGAGCTGAATGCATTATTTGGCCATTAACTCAGGTACAGGTACATGTACATTCCATTGAATAACAACGGAACGCGTGCTCTTGGGCTTTGATGCATGAAATTGTAGTAAGAAATGCAAAAATATACCGACATTTGGGTTAAACTTGGAAACTTATTAACTTTCAGCTGATATTCAAGTCTTCGGTTGAGTTAGTTGCTTTTTCGTAATATATTCACGTACACTTGTTTCATGATGAATGAACATCTTAGTAGAAAATTTAAGTTTATTATTATCTGTATTTTCGACAATTTGAAAAATATTAAATCATCAAAGGACTATTCTAGTTCATTACTAGAAATGTCTTGCTTTTTGATAATATGTGAGTTTAATTCAAGTTTTTGCTTTGCTTCTAAGTCCACTTAATATTGGATTGAGAATTGGACAGGATAATTTCGATTTTGAGTAAATTTGTTGATGTTTACACTGATCCATTAAAAACTTGTTTCAATTGAGCTGTAACGTCGTGGCCTTAACATGGACACTAACAGATATTTATTAATTTTATAAATTGTTAAATAAGCAATATGCTCTATCATTGGTCACTCCAAGCTTACTCAATCCCAACTAAACTAGTCTAACTACACCATAGTCTAAGTTAAAAATTTAAAGGTTTGTGTGTTAATAGTAAACTTATAGATCAAAATTTGTAGTAATTTTGAAATGTGATGCATCAATGCATAACTTTTGGATATAGCTATAAGTTTGCAATTGTATATTATATGGGAAATGAAACATTCTTTCTTAATATTATTCTCATTTTATTTGATTACAAGCGATTTACTCAAATTAGATATAATAAAGTATTTTTAAGAATTATGATAACGGCAAACTGCTTTTACCAAATGTGAAATGTTTTATGTTGTATTAATAGGAATACTTTGTTAACAATGAACATGAAGAAAACCTTAATACATTTAAGGAATTTGAGTTTTATTATTTTAATCTCTCATGTAATATTAATGTTTTAAAAATTGGATTGAATACTGAAATCAGTAAAAAAAATGTTTAAGGTTTATAGGTTTAATTAATATTAAATTGTTATAAAATTGGTATGTATAAGAAGTAAAAATTACAAGAATAAATAAAAATATTTTATAAAATAAAATAATAAAATATTTTATTAAAATAAAATGCATTAATAAGTTGAAATATGCTTAAAGAAAGTTAATAAAAAGGACTTTAACTTTAACTTTATTTTAACTTCTTTTTAAATATCTTTTAAACTTATTTTTATAGTTAAATATTATTTTTAATACATTTTAAAATTATCTTAAGTAAAATTGTTTATATACTAATTAATAATTCAATTTATTAAACAAATTTATAATAAAAATTATAATTAATTTTTAATGATAATATTAAAAATTTTCAATAAAATATAAGGAGATAAATAACGAACTTAAAATTTGATTAAAAAAATTTATTAGTGAGATTAAATAAATTTAGTATTTTTAAGGATAAAAATAGTAATTCATTTTTAAAAATAATAATTTAAAACAAAAATTTTAAGTAAAATATAAAGAGATTAATAACAAATATAAATTTTGAAAAAAGTTTATTAGTTAGATTGTGTTAGAGACTTGAAAAGAAAAAAATCATTAAAAGTTCAAAATATTGATGAAATATACCCATTGAAAATCTCAACATTTTTACATTGTTAGATTTTGTCAAAATTAAAAACTAAAAGATTGATAATGACAAGAAAGTAGAATCGTTAGTATGAAAAAGGTGGCTTAACTTTCAAAAAGAAAGAAACTTACTATTGGTGGTGAGTTTCACATGTTTAAAAAGATCGATTTAGTAATAACTCAGCCATTTTTCTAAGTGAAATCCCCATGAGCATTTTTGTCATTATTAATTTTTAGTTTTGAGTTTTGATAAAATTCAGCATTGTTTTAAGAAAAGATTAGACTTTTAAGGGGTATATTTCATAAATATTTTGAATTTTTAATAATTTTTTAAGCCTTTGACACAATGTAACTAATAAATTATATTTTTCAAAATTTATATTCTTTATTTCTATTTATATTTTACTAAAAAATTTTGTTTTAAATTATTATTGTTAAAAAGGAAATACTATTTTTATTCAAAAAATTACTATTTTTATTTAACCTCATTAATAAATTATATTTGTCAATATTTAGGCTATTTATTTATGTCTTTATATTTTAATTGAAAATTTTAAATTATTTTTGTTAAAAATTAATTAATATTATTATTATTAATTTGTTTAATAAATTGAATTATTAATTAGTATATACAAGTAATATTGTTTAAGATAATTTACGTTAAAAAATAACATTTAAATTATAAAGAAGTATTTTTAAAGAATATTTAAAAAGAACTTAAAATAAAGTTTGAGTCATTAATTTTCTTAAACACACTTTTAACTTTTACGATTCTTTAACTAAATAATAATACAAAAATATAATTTTTACTTTTACTATTATTTCAAAATATATATTAGAATCAATTTTAATTTTAATTATTAGTTTATTATATATTAATAGACATTATTACTATATTTTATTTCAATAGAGTATTTTATTTTATATTATATTTTAATAATTGTTTAACATTATTGAACCTTTAAATTTTAAATTTTTTCTTTGATTAATTCAATGTTCCATTCGGTTTTAAAAACATTGGATTTTCACCATATGTCCAAATTTTGTACTTATTTTTTATTATGATCCTAAAATTACTTGCATTAAATATAAAATTTTCTTATACAATGAAAAATGTCGCAATACAATAAAGCCCTAAATTCGTTATAACTTTTTATTTATACAACTTTGTAAATGTAATTTCATTTGATGAGTGTTAACTTATTTTAAGAATGTTATAAAAATGTCATTCGGTTTATTAATTTCTAAACTTATTTCATAGTAATTTTATGTAAAGTTCTTTTAACTTAAAGCTCATATAAAGTCCAAATATCTTATTTCCTATAATTACAGAATTAAAACTACAAAAATTTTAAATGAATCCACATTTAACTTCATTGGTTAAAACTTAGTCCTGCTTCACTATAATTTTATAAATGTTATTGCAAAGTTTTATTAACTTAATTTCGATAGACCAAATTTAGTTTTTATTTGTTGACCTTTGACTGTCATAAATGTTATATGTTTCTATTTAATTTATTTTGTTAAATTTTAATTTAATTTCATATAATTTTATGTATTTACTTTTAATGAAAATGCAGTTGAAATATTTAAATCTGATCTAACTAATTTAATTATTTTTGTATAACATTAAAAACATAATTAAATATTTATCTGAAATTTGCATAATTATAAAATTTTAAAGTCTTACAAATCAAGCTTTAATCTAATTTCTTTATAATGAATACGCTTTAATTTTAACCATTCGGTCTAGTTAAAATTTTAATAATCAAACCATTTAGTAATGAAGTTAAATTTTCAAATTATGTACGATTCTAACATTTTATAAAATTGAAAAGCAACTTTAATCAGATGCGAGCTAATTTAAACCATGTAAGAATGAGGCCTCTTATAAACGAAACGTTAGTAGTTTCTTGAGCAAATCCAGAAATAAAACATGGATCGCCACATCAAAAGTTAAAAATTTTTGCCAGACGACGGATATGCTTAATCATTAATAGCAATACTTGTAAAACATATGGAACTTTGTACCGTCTTCAAGATAATAATTGTTCTCAAAAAAAATTTCAAAGATTATTTGATGTCACTTGGGTTATGAATATTTTTCAATTATTGTTAAAAGTGAATTTTAATAGGAAAAATTTTGATGGCTACCATTTTAAAATTAGTAGTGACTATTATTATTATTAAAAAATAAATTTATAAACTAAAAAATTTGTTAGTAAACATAATCACTAATAATCTATAATTCATGAATAAATGAAGACACTAATTAATTACCTGATTTCCGTAATTAAAAGGTTTTTCGCTTTATGCGATGGGCTTCCGATAAAGTCCCCTCGTGCTATGTACAGCCGATTCAACCAGTTTCAAAGAAAACGTGCTTCAACATTTTATCCTTTTCTGCGTGTTGAGAACCTCGTATAAAACAAAAAGGTGCGAGAGGAGGTTGTGTGTTTTCCGATATACTAAAAGAACAAAAGATTTACCGTTTTGAAGCACGACAGTATAGTGGGGAGCTGAAGGCTTAAAAACCAGTTGATTCGACAAGTGAGGAGTATGAAGCGTTTTCGTCGTTCGCATTTGGCCTCGCTCCGTTACTTTTGTTAGGTACTTTTTCAGGCATTGGTGTCTGTTCTAGAGCAGCAATCTCATACAACTCTAACCTCTGGTGTTTAGTACCTTCCAAATCAGCGTCCCAGCAAGTGTCTGAAATCAATTCCAAGGCCTTCTCTATCTTGGCTTCTGAGACCAGATGTCCGTTTTGCAATAGAACAAGATAAACTTGTTCGGCAGCAGCTTTCCTAATCTGCGATTAATAAAGAGAAAACGGAGCAAGTCATTCACTTGAGCTGTCCCTTAAATTCACAGACGTTGTTCGTGAACACAAACCTTGGGATATCGATGGCTCAGGAGAGTCAAAAGATGTGCAAAGGCCCTAGCATTTATGGGTTCCGATATCAAAGCAATATATCCAAGTATGGCGATGCCACCGTACAGCTTTGAGAAGTCCTTCGAACCCTTTAATTCAACACCCAGAGAATCCAAAATACCCACACAAAAAACCGATGTATGCTCCTGGAGCATAAAGGTAATTAGCTACGAGAATTGATAAGAGTTTAGGTGAATCGACGAAAGTAAATGAAATGTAGATGGTCGACCAACCTCCATATTCAAGAATATCTTCTTGCTGAAGAGAATCTCTATTGTCTGAAATGCAGAAAAGTCTATGTCAAGAAATGAAACCTCAACGTAGATAAAGTAAAGTCGCGTCAAATTGATTGGAAAGTAATCGAGAACTAAGCATGAATGTTAAAGTAAGTATAAGTCTAATCCACGTCGGACTAGGTCTAGGTGGAATGAAAAAGCTGCCCACCTTTTCTGAGACCTTATACTAAAATGTTCCATATACATCACCGCTGGTACCATTTGGGAGAAAACAGTATTGAAGTAGCGTGTTTGTATGAAAACGGAATACTGACAACGATTAAATCAAGACAATATATATATATATAATAAAAGATTAAAATTAAAATTAAAAAATATCTTTATATTCAAATATTTTAAAAATCATGAAATATTTCAATTAATAATTATTATATTTAAAATCTTAATTTTAATAAATTAAGTTACTAAATTTATAACTAAAATACTAAATTTTAATTACTATAAAATTACGATATTATTATTATTATCTAAAATAATATTTGGAACTAACAGATGATATTAAATCGTACCAATAACTCAGTCCTAATAAAATGCAATTACTTAGGCTTCCTAGCAACTCTCCTGCAAATTTACGATCAATTTCGTCTAGACGTAAAGCGAACGTCATTACCTTCAAAGTGGGTATAATCACTCTGTCGCATCTCTTATAATCTTGTAGAATCCACAGAATGTCAGTAGATAGCCCGTGTTCTCGTGACCTTCTCTCGTTGAGATCCGATGTTTCACTTGCTTGAAGATAATCCAACAACGCTGTGACTGATGCCCTCCTCAAAGAATCTTGTAAGCCACCGATTGAAATAACTAGTCCTGACACCACCATTCTGCTATAACAACTAAATTGGAGCAGTTGTACAAAGCGAGGATACGTAATTGTAGGCACCTGCAAGCAAACCAGAACAGCACAGCATCTTCACCAAACAAGTCAAAAGTTGCAACTAAAAACTGAAGAAGAGATCAACTCATGCATATACTCACGCCCCAGTTGATATTTGGATCGTTAGGAATAATGTCTTCTAACTCTTCCCTGAAAGGTATGTATCGGACAGATGCCTTCTTGTTGTACAAAATTCTCTGAAGAATTTTAGCTGCAGTTTCTCTTAACTTGTCCATTTTCTCTACGGATTGCTTAATAATTCCCCCAATCACTCTGGTTGCCAGATTTGCGTCAAAAAGATGGTCCATCTCATTGTTCTTGACCATATCAACGTGAACTCCATCTAATTTTCTAGTTGAATCCATGACACAAAGCATGTATGAACATTTCTCAAGGCCTTCCATAGCAGCCTCTCGAACCCAAGAACCCACATCACCTCTATTATCAACTGAATAATCATCAAGAGCTTTAATTAAACTTGTCATCACTTCACTCTTGATGTGAAAATAAAGAGCCATGTGATCCTCTCCGAAGTTCCCATCTTTTTTTGCTGATGTTAATGTCTCACAAACTGAAATGAGTCCTTTGACAGCATTCGTTCGTGCTTCTGCATCTCTGTCATCAGGATTATCCTGTGAATTATTGAGATTCCAGTCTTTTTTTCAGTTACATTTCTTAAGACTTAGTATTTATAACAACCAACAGCTTCAAGCAGCGTTACCTCAATTGCGCAAGAGCTACAAAGCTTTAAAAGCACATCTTTCCACCTGTCAGCCAAAAATTCGTATGGCAAGACACCTAGTGCTAATGCTGATCCTCTTCTCACAGCAACATTTTTATCATTCAGCTGGTCCAGGTACTTGGACATTATATTACCACTGCGGTCAGTTGCGACAAGATATGTTGGAACGAAGTGCTTTAGTGCTTTGACAGCCGCATTCTGCATAAATTGCATTCACAATTAACCCAAGATATAAAATTCCCCGTAGAATTTTTGAGAGACCCTTCTTTGACCCTTTTTTATATTTTTTTTATTTCAATTCTCATAGCTTAAAATACTACTCATCTTTTAAATATTGTTTAACTATCAAAATAATTTTTTCGTTGTATTTAATTTTCTATTCATTCATAACATAAAACAATGCCGTATGAAAAAATTAAGAATTTTATATATTATGAATAATAAATAAATAGACAATAAAGAAATAAAACTGAAAAATTTGTGTGATAACTATAGCTAAATAATATTGTAACTTTGTAAGTTATAATTCTTAAATATAAAATTTGAAATGAAAAAAGTTAAATTACAAAAGATCCCAATATAAAAAATTAATGAACGAAGCAAGTACCTGTATTTGAGAATTAGGGTGCCTTAAATTTTCATTAAGCGTATCAAGCAAGCTCCTTTTCGTCTTTTCTGGCAATGTCAATTTAGATAATGAGATGCATTCCAAGAATCTAGAAACAGCAGAACGCATTATCTCTCCACCCTTCCCACGATAAAGACGTGCTTTCTCAATGGCAGGAACGACACCAGCAACATGTTTTTGTGCATCTGCAAGCACAAGAGAAATAAGATTGTAACATCTTTCCTGAAACCTTCAACCAGAACCAGGGATGAGATTATGGCTTGGCTTGATAAATAAATTCAGTAGAAGTACTGATTTCCACATTTTTGTTTCGGATGTTAAGTATAAGAATCTATTTACAATTGTCAAACAGGATTGTTTCTAAATTCATGAATGAGCACAAAAAACTAAAGTTCTAACGGCATTACCCTAAAACTGAAGCATAAACGGGAAATGAGGGTGGTACCAACCAGTGTCGAGACTGTGATCGCATTGATGTAGTGCCAAAACAACTTCACCCACTGCTAAGGTTGCACCATGGCGTGTGCACAGATCAGGCGAAAGAGTCAATGGGATTAACTTATCGACAACATTAGTTGCAAAATATTTCGGATCATATGTAACAAGAGCAGAAATTGCATCTGCAGAAAGTTCTCTCAAACCTTTATCCTGAATACATCAGCCACAACTTAGTAACCTGCCGGAGAACTTCATGCTAATTCCATTTAACAGAAAACAGCAAACTTAATCTAAAAAATTCTGCTATATGCTTACTAAAATAACAAATCAAAACAATTAAATGAAACAGTACATGGCAGAACCATTAGCTAACTTCCCCCCATCCCCCAATCCCTCGAAATGCACACGCTATTGCACAATTTTCGTTATCCAACTTATCACAGAATGCAAATGTCACAGATGGGCTGTGATTCTACATACACTTGGATCTAGAAGCCATAAAATTTAACATAGTATAGCATACCCAGTGACAAATTTTACTATGCAGCAGTTCTTCTGTAAATGGATATATGTAGCCTTCATACTGAGCGATACAGACAGCAACGTGAAGATAAGAGTTTACTCGTGAAGAAAGTGAAAAATAATCAGCAGTATTCACAATGTCAATGCCATGTGGATAATTCCCTTGCCTTCCAACATTCTCCTGAAAAGCGGCAGCAGCTGCCCTTCTGCAGTTCACCTAAGCAACATATATGATGAGTTTGGAAATGTTAACAAGATCAACGAAAAAAATCCAGAAAATAATTGAGAAGAAACAAACAGTCTTTAAAAGATATATCACTACCTCACGGTCATAGCAAGCAACTGTCAATAGGTGTGGAGCAAGCTTTTCCAATATCTTTCTCATATCAGTATGATTATAAGCACGACCAAAAGCCCAGCAAACATATGCAGCAGCATCACGTACATGAGACCCAACACTATGAGGGCCTCTTCGGACATCATAATGCAGTGCCTATTAAGGCAAAATCACCCAGATCAGTACCAAAATTTTATCAAAGGAACCAACTAAGCATCTAGCAGATATGTTCAAGCACAAAATCACCTGGCATGAAAAAATTTAAATTCATAGTCAATCTCACAACCTTTACAATATAAGGTACAACTCTTGGAAGACTGGTAGGCAACAGCAACCCTCTACGCGCTAGTTCTGCCAATGCTAAGCAACCTCCATGCCATGAGCCATCACCCTAGCAAATTATGGCATTTCAATATGGCTCTTCTAGACCCAAAATTCGGTGGACAAAGACAAAAAAAATGAAGAAGAACTTAAAGAGAGCAACAACAAAGCTTACTTCCCCAGGTGAAAACAACTCCAAAATAGATGACAAAACCTCTTCTGACAGAGCAGAGGTTAATCGTGAAGTTACGCGGCCTATGCCTTTCGCAGCAGACCAACGCACAACAGTGTCCTGCATTCCAATTAGATCAAATTTAGAACAGCCATAAAAATTCAATCCAAGTATAAATAAGCTAATATATACGAGAAATTTCCATCGTGAGAGGCCTGTCAGGCTTATCATAAGATGTATATCAGTGATGTAGATGAATATTCAGATAGTTTCAAGAACAAATCAGGGATAATTATGGAATACCCAAACATGGAGACAAACGATAGAAGTTCAAATATAACAGGACTGTTAGACATACCGTATCTCTCAATCCAGAAAGCAAAATCTCAATAATTTCTTCTACATTTTCTGGAACATCCATATCTTCATCCTGAGGACAGGTTGCAATATCGTCTTGTTCGCTGGAATCAGTACTCACACTTTGATTGCCTGGGTAAGTCCTTTTAGATGTATCTGGGGGAAAATTCTCTCCTAGTGAGCTCATTCTCCCCTATAGAAAAGGCAAGAGAATACCATGAGATGGTGTTTAGTTTTACATGGCACAAAATGCACATTAGAAATCTTTCTGTACTAACCACATAACGCCAGGTTGTTGAACGATGAGGAAGACAAGTAAGTCCTATTCGCTGAGTTAACTTCACTATATACTTACGCAGCAAAGGACTACGAGCTGCAGTGCCAGATTTCACCAATGATGACACATCCGCCCAAACAGTAGGAACCGCATCCACTAATGATTTTCGACTGCCAGTCTGTATGACAAATTGTATGCGAAAAATCCATCAGCTAAAGAAGGAAAGAGGAAACTATGGCAATGAAATTGTTAATGTAGTAAACAATTTTGAATATATGACCACAAATGGCATGTAAAGCATTTATCTCTCTTTAGTTAAAACCATTCAATATCAACCAATATCCTCAAAAGCAAACCTTAAAAATAGCAGCAAGTGCTTCCACAGCACCTAATAAACGAAAGTGAGATACAGCATCATCTGTTCCACTAGATAATAATTCATGCGTCCACTCAACAAAGCTGTGAACAACACAACGTTAATAAAACTAAAGCAACAGAAAAATTGATAAAATAGTCAGTACAAGGTGACGTTTCTGTAGAGAAAAAAGAAGTACTCAAACAAATATAACAAAGAACAAGCTCGGTGAAAAAGACCTGGCGAAAACCAATGGCATGTCAGGACGTGTTAGAAGCCTCGATAGAAGTAATCCAGCTATAGTGCGCATAGGGCCAGCATTTGCAAGGTAGTCCTTGGAAAGCTTCAATATTCTCAAAACCAGGGGAGCTGGTTCAAGTCCTCCCAACGCATTTTCGTTTGGAATACTTGTATCAACAGACGAGATATCAAACGGGACTAAAACGAGAATAGAAAGCCACAGAAGAATAACACACTTCGCCTCCATCTCTCCCGTACTTTCCTGTCGCAATGACGTTGCCGAGACTGTGTCATGACATTTCTCCAAAAGAGAGACTGCTAGCTCTAGATCAGAAACTTGATGCGGAAAGAACTTGATAACCGCCTTGTATCCACAGACCGTGACCAGAGTATAAATGATAATGCATATAGGCTTGATCACTTTGAGAATTTCATCTGAATCCTCACCTAATGTGATTGTTTTACTGCGTACAATTGACATCAGAGGAGAGATTATGCTCTCCAAGTAAGGCTCCAGTAGTTCTCCTTGTTGTTGATATTTGTCCAGCTGCGAACAATATCATAACAAAAATTTAAATCTCAAAGTAGATCTGCGAAAACAGTAAACAAAAGAATGATCAACAAAAAAAAATTGATTGCATCGTTAGATAACAATATAAAGCGAGTCTTATTCAACATCGTAATTGAAGCTAGAAAATCAAGTCGATCTGCTAAAGTCTAACTTGCTATGTCATTTCAAAAGCAAACACTAAACTAGAACCGATATTTCAATTCAATGATCCAGTGTACTAAGTAAGGAAACGAAGTTCAGAGAAAAGTACAATCGATCTGATCTTGTGAACTGAAGCAGAATCGGCGACGCCGTCATTTGAAACGATGTCGTCAAGAAGTGACTTCACGAGCTTCCATTCTTGCAAGAAATAGCGCAGTAGAATCGCCTCCTTAGACTCGTGCTCGTCGCCGTCTCCCATAACCGCTGCTTCCTCCTCTGTCATCGGCATTTCCGCTTCTCTTTGCGCGATTTCTATCATTGCGGTTTTTGATTTCCCGCGCCGTTGTGACTTTTGATCTGATCCGGAAATTCTTTACTTCAAATTTCTTTAGGAAGGAAAGCGAATATAAATATCCACATTAGAACACTCTACTAGTAGTACCTTGCACTCTATGTTTATAGCTAGTTAAATGAAAATTTTAAATATCTGAAGAAATATTTCTAGGTTTCAGGAAAAAAATAATAATAAATGAACAGGTTGCAATATGAAAACAAAAATGGGTTTCCGTTGCCGGGACTTGAACCCGGGTCTTTCGGGTGAGAGCCGAATATCCTGACCAACTAGACTACAACGGAATTATGAGAAATCTTCTCCTCCTTATTATTTAATCCATATCAATCACACAAAAAGCCAGACATAAAATATTATTAACAGAGATTTTCTTTTTTTAAAAAAAAAATTAAAAGTTTAATGAAAATTAATTGATTTATTTTAGTTTATAAAATTTTATAATTAGCAAAAAATAACCAATTAATTAATAAACTAATTAGTGTTTAACAACAATTGTTGTTAAAGTAAATAAAACCAAAAAAATTAAATAATTCAAGATTTTAATAATTAAACCGGTCAAATTGATTAAATTTTTTTAATCACTAATTTTAGATCGTTTTTTAAAAGCAAATTTGGAAAAAAAAAGGGGTTTCAGACTAAATCAATTCAAGTGTACTTAAACCCAAAATCTTTTTTTTAAGCTCAATTTTGATCAAATAAATTCTATCATGTTGACTTCAAATCGGGTTAGACCAAGTCCCACTATTTTTGCCAAGTTCGATAAACTAAAAATTAATATTTTACATATTAATTGTAAAAAATAAAAAGTTATGAAGAAA
>JAOQMR010000009.1:21756778-21776297 GCA_027563865.1 Erythroxylum pelleterianum | reverse complement strand
TTGCGTAATACTCCTTTGATACCTTGAAAAAGGATCTAAGAAACTCTAGGCTCAACCTTCTATCAACCAAAAATTTGTCTAATAAATTGACCCAAGTAAAGTCCATAGAAAGCGCTAAAAGTGGAACCATCCTTGAAGCTTACCACATTTCATTCGAGTAACCCCTAGAAATATTCGCAATTTTTGTTTAGCTTTAATTTTATTAACTTTGATAGTTAAATTTCTTATTTTTAATGCCCCATTTTTACACAATCGCTAGTCCAATTACACAATTACTCCCTGTGGGACGATATTATACTGTACTACTTGAGACCCGTGAACTTGCGGAACCACATCACCCCGCCAAGAGCATCTCTTTCTTTGGTTCCAATAGCGGGACCCTGATTCCTGAAGTAAGAATTCAGTCTGAACTTAGATATTAATAAGGGAAGCTCTAGGCTCTAGCCCCGATGATTGCTTCCTCAGTATTTTCTATTTTATCTAGGAATAAATGCTCTTATATGTTGAAGTTTTCTTTCATATCTGTCAACAGGACTCTAAACTCTTTTAAAACAGCTTCTTCAAATCCCTCATAATTGATAAAAAGCCGATAAATCTAAAAGGGAATTTGTGATGAGTAATCTTTAGGCCCTGTTTGGTTTGATGGTTTGAGATGAAAGGAGATGGAACGTAACATGATGAGTAATCTTTTTAGTCCCAGGCTTAATTCTCTATAAGTGTATGGTCCTAACGCAGTGTTTGGTTGCTGTCCTGTTAGTGGGGATAGAAAACAAAACATAAAAATCTTGTCCCTCCTCCATGTTTAGTTGTTGTCCCTAAATTTTTGTCCTATGTTCCCGGATGACAGAAACAAAAGTTTTTGTTCCACTGAAAATCGAAGAACAAAAACTTTTGTCCGTGTCTCCAAATGTGTTGTGAGCACATTACTCTTTACTGGACACAACATTTGCATCGTTGTTGTTGTTGTTATTATTATTATTATTATTATTATTATTATTATTATTATTATTATTATTATAAATTTTGTATTGATTATTATTATTATTAAATTTTGTATTGATTATTATTATTATTAATTTTTATTTATTATTATTATTTTGTATTGATTATTATTATTATTATTATTATTATTAATTTTGTTTTGATTATTATTATTATTATTAATTTTGTATTGATTATTATTATTATTATTATTATAAATTTTGTTTTGATTATTTTTATTATTTATTATTATTATAAATTTTGTACTTTTTTATCTATTTTGTCCCTCACAACCAAACACCCCACTATCCTTAATTTTTGTTCTCTTCCGTCTACAGATTTTTGTTTCATTCCGTCTTCGCATAACGAAGACAGTAACCATATGCAACGTAATAAAGCGGATTATTGAAGTTAGCACAACTATAATTAAACTAATAGAGCCATTGTATCCATCTTCTTCTTCATTAGCCCACTACCCATCCGTTTGTTGGACCAATTATAGAAAGCTCTTCGTATATGGGAAAATTATTATAACCATAGCAATAATAATAGTAAAATAGTAAAAGAAATAAAAATAAAGTGCAAGAAATTAAATCAACACATACATAATTTGGATCTCGTTTCTTCCATTTAGTCCATTTTCATTCTATTTTATAGGCTTTCATCCATCTATTTATTGGATGGATGAAAATTCTAAACCTATATCAAAGAAGAAATGAGATTTTAAATTGTAAATTGACCCATAGTGATGACCAGATATTGTAAATTTTCACATAAAAGTCGAGAATGAGAATTGAGGTATTATACTAAAAAGAAGATAATCCAATATAAACTTGAGACAAAAAAAATTTACAAAAATAAATAGATATTTAATATTTCATAATTTATAAATTAATTCTTAACATTAACATTAATTTATTTAACAATTTTTATTTATATGAAAATTAACAATATACTTGTTATAGTCAAGTTTTATTTTTATGATATATTAAATCCATCATGATTAATAAATTTTATCTATAAAAATTATTTTATGAATATATGTTAACGTTAAAGATTAATATATATATATATATGAGTATATTTAATTTTTATAAGAACTTTAAAAGTTGATTAGTACCTTTAACTATAAAAACTACAACTCATCACAAAACTGAATGACTTGTAAAGTTGGCAACAAGTCATTCACAAAGCATAAGTTAATAAGCCCTACCCTCTTACATTTACTGTGAAATTTGTAGTCCTTATTATTACCCACCTTCTGATGAATTAATTGACGTAGGACTTCCATGCATATGATAAAGAGATAAGGGGAGATGAGATCTCCTTGTGTCAATCCTCTTGTACTTTTAAAGATATCGATTGGCTTACCATTAATTATAATGGAGTGAGATGAAGCGATAATACAAGCCTCAACCTATCTGACAAACATATTTGGGAATCCCAAAAGTCATAAGGTCTGAAGGATAAAATCTCATTCCACATTATCAAAAGCTTTCTTAAAATCCACTTTTATGATACAATTAGGTGGGTTATTCTTCCTACGATACCCTTTCTTCAGTTCTTGGACAATAGAAATATTATTCTCAATTCTTCTACCATATAAAAAGGTACTTTGATTATCAGAGATCAATGAATCAAAGACTAATTTAACCTATTTGCTAAAATTTTAGAAATTACCTTGTAAAGGAAGTTGGTGCATGCAATAAGAAGTTGTTGCATTACCCTAGGGGGTGATCGAGTTGGTGGAGTGGAGGAGCATAGGGCCAAAAGGTCCTGTGTTCGATTCCCCTACTTACGCTCTCTCGATTGAGCCTATCGTACAGGACTTGCTAAGTGCAGAGTACCCGGTTGACGTGATTTGTAGGCTATTGCATCAATCTGGAGGTTTATCCAATGCGCATCCAATGAGTAGCAGTTGTGGGTTCCTCCGTTTCAAAAAAACAAGTTATTGCAGTTTATGACAAATAAATAATAGAAAGAACAGTTAGGATAGATTTTGATAGATATAATATTTATGACCTTACAATTAGTTGATCATGTTTGACTTTATGCAACATTATATATGCAAGTTTAAATTTTATAGTTACTTTAATATTATGATTATATTCATTTAATCATAATTAAAACTAATTAATTTAAATAATTTTATTTAATTATAATTAATTTGAATATAATTAAAAACCTTAATATCTAAATTATCATTTTTAAATACAGTAACCCTAATCCTCATTTAGAAGACCATAAAATAGCGTAATCAAATCCCAAGATTTCGTCAGTCCAAATATAACATCGAAACCCTAAACTTTTTGAACCATAAAGGCTCTCTGTTTCTGCAACTTCAATAGGGCAACCACCCAGAAACAACATCAATCCTTTACTGAAAACAATGACAAAGTAATGGAGACTTTCGTGATGAAGTGGTAACCACCTCACAAAACTCTCGAACTAAGGAAGATGATACATTGGTTATGAAAGAAGGAGAAAAAGTAAGAAGCTCCAAATGTCATCTTAGCTCTAACATACTCGTCGTCAGTCCAATAAGTTTCGTCCATTAGGTCCACATCTTTGTCATCAAACACAGGCACAAAATAACGGAAAGAAGTGATCTATTCTCATCTTTCAGAGGTGTACACAACCTGCTTTATTTGAGTTTGGATTCTCTGTTTAATATTATGATGTCTTATTCTGTCCTATGATTCTCAACAATTCATTTATGCAGGACTCACGTAAAATCTGTATAAATAAATGGCTAAAATTTATGGTACAGAATAAAATATCTTAATATTAGACAAAAATTCAAACTCCAATCAAACTAATTGTGTACACCTTAGGGAAATGGGAATAGATCACTTCTTTGCATTATTTTGTGCCCGTGTTTGATGACAAAGATGTGGACCTAATGGACGAAACTTACTGGACTGATGTGGAGTACGTCAGAGCTAAGATGACATTTGGAGCTTCTTACTTTGTCTCCAAGACTCTAGCTGATAGGCTCGTGGAGTACGTTAGAGCTAAGATGACATTTGCAGCTTCCTACTTTGTCTCCAAGACTCTAACTGATAGGACAGCTCTTGAGTTTGCAGAGGAACATAAGTTGGACCTTGTGATCATATTCCCTGTGTTCGTGATCGGTCCATTCCTATGCCCCAAAGTTCCTGGCTCTATACACACTTCTCTGGCTTTCTTATTCGGTAAGTCACTAAAACAAGCATTGTGTTGAATGTTTCATTTATCTTTTTCTCCGAATTCGTTCAGGCGACGTTAAGCTCTCTTAATTTAAGTTTAAATGTTATGTTTGAATTATTATATTTGCGATATTTGATTAACTCACAAATATGATTAATATTACTTTATTATTATTTAAAATTTGTCAGTCGGATAATTTTTTAACTTACTCACAATTATAATTTATCGTAATTGTACATGTATCATTCATAATTTACCTTAATCTGCAATTTAAAACATTGCATTCGAGTATTACATATGCACCAGTTTCTATTATGATCCACTAAATAGATGAATAATGTGATTTGTGAACTTCTTAATTACTCACTAAACCAAAATTTGGAAGGTTTTGTTTGTTTTAGGTGAGGAGGATCAGTGTTTTTCTCTTATTAACATGTCTATAGTCTGAGAGTGGATGATTTAAAAGTGTCTTCTTACATTTGGGACTCTCTAAAAATACAAAATGGGTAAAAAAAAATCATATCTACGATGCGTACGGATGATGTGCCAGAGTCACGTTACTCCGTTTTCCAAAAGTCACGTAACCCTTTTTAATATTACATTAGACATATTAATAAAATATTAATAAAAATGGTCTTTTGAGCTAAATTATATAATTTTTTAATTTTAAATATTTAATTAAAATTAATATTAAAAATATAAGATTTAATTTTGATATTTTAAATTTGTTAGCTCAATTTTAAATTATTAATTATAAAATAAAATTCCTTTTTTCTTCATCTTTGGTGAACTTAAGCACAATCTTTTATGCATTTAGGAACTAAATTAAGTAGGAAATAGGACTTTTTTTTTGGGAAGAACAATAACGTGGAAAAGAATATTTCAACGCGCGAATTTCCTGTTCCACTACACATGACCTCCCACGCACTTAACGGCCTCTGCTCACTCTCATTCCTTCTTTCTCTCCACACTCTTCTATTATTCTATTTTTCTTTCCTCTCTTCCCATTGTTTTGTACCACTTCATAGAACTTTCTGTTGGTTTCTGATCGATCCAGCGAGTGTTCTTCACAATGTCGTTGTCTGACTCTGAATCGTCGTCGCAAGGCGGCGGAGGAGAGCACAAATTCTTTCGCCAGATCAGCCGCGACCGTAAGTTTCCGACGAGTTCTCAAAGAACTGATCAAGATTTCGGAATTACTTTAATTTGAATTTCTGAGAGCTTGATGATACTTTTGGAGTAAACTACGCGATTTTGATTTGTTTTACTATAAAGTAACACTCGCATGTTATCCTTTCCTCTTGTTGATGGATTTTCCCGAGGTTTATTTCAGGATTGTTAAATGAAATGCTAGGATCAACGAAGTCGGGGGATTCAAGATCAACGTGGAAGGTACATTTGATGTAATAGGAGTCTGATGCTTATTTTAATGAATATTACTCATCCTACATTTTTTCCTGGTTTGTTCACATTTTCCAATTTTATATGTTTTGTCTGTGGCTTTTTAGAAAAGCTACATACGAACAAGAATGAATGGAGTCTTTCTTTCTTTATCTTATATATGCATTTCTCTTACTAGATTTAGCGGATCTGCTTGGCAACGTCAAGATGTTAAATTAATCAGTCTTCTTTTCTTAAATAAAGTGTCTCGTTCTTCATTTCATTGCAGTTCTATCTGTCTATCTGTTTGATTTACCATTTTATTTCGTATATTGGTAACTGAACAGATATTGTAGTGCTATTCCAAAATTGTAGACATCAAATTGTTCATTAAGTTTGCTCTGCACAGGTACTCATCATGGATAAAGTTACAGTAAAAGTAATGTCTCACTCTTGTAAAATGGCAGACATCACAGATCAAGGAGTCTCATGTAAGAATCGTATCGCAATTAGATTTATTCTCAATTTAAGTTTTTCTCCTGATAAGGACCCTTAAATGGTGCAAGCCAAGTGGGTTGGTTAGGAATTCGGTCGTACTATTGTATTAGGCTTTATTGTCCATTTATGCTCTCAATCGACGATATCAATAAAGTTACTTATGAGAAGCATTTTTAGTGAAATAATTCTCACGCGTTTATTTCTCCGTTGAGGATTTACTAGCGGGCTTCCTTGTACTTGTCTTTAACCAGACTTCTAATAGTAGAAGTTCTTCAACCACTCAAGCGTATCTTGATTGTTCGTTATTTAGTGCCATGTAGTTCTTGTTTGATGAATTTAGCTAATAGAATTTGATAAATACGGTATTTTATTGTAGTGGTGGAAGAGCTATTCAAGAGAAGGGAACCACTGCCTTCCATGGATGCTGTATATTTTATTCAGCCTTCAAAAGAGAAGTAATTTTTTCTCGCTGCTAAAAGCAAACTTTGATTCTTATGTTTGACAGAAAATGCAATAGATCGATACTGTTGATGTTCTTGTTGATTAATTTCAATTATATTTTTAGTCTTGTATGACAACGAATGGTTTTCGGGCCAATAGCTGGCACATTCAGGAAAAAAGGAATTCTTTCTGTTGCAACTAGTAGCTGAAACCATCCTAGTTTCCTTTTGATATAATTTTTGACGGAATTGATAGGATTGTTAAGTTTTATAATGGAGTTGGTTTGCACTGCTAACATGTCTATGCAACTCCAGCTCCTTTGAAATACGTTTTGTTTGATTTCTTGCATTGCGGAATTCGACACGAACTGTCTAAATTCTGCTTTCTTGAAGTTGCTTGTAGTTTTCATCGTATTCAATGCTGACACACCTTCTGGGAAGGTATTATCCCGTTTAACTCTACTTTTTACTAGCATGCAGTATCGTAATGCTCTTGTCCGATATGTCTGGAAGGGAGCCTTTATACAAGAAGTAAGTCCAAGATACTATTTCATTTTTCGGTTCAGTGATTTTAATCTCTATGTTCAGACTCATTTTAGCTGAACTCTAATTATTTTATCTGAATTGTTTTCCCTTTCTTTAGAGCTTTCGTTTTTTTTAGCTCACCTGTCCCAGCAGGCTTGATTAATCACATCAAGGGTGATACAAGTGTCGTTCCCCGCATTGGTGCCTTGAGAGAGGTCTAGATTCTCCCTCTTTTTTGGTTAATTGGTGATATGTATAATGTTACATGCTTGTGATGTTTAACCTTCTTTTTCCTTTTTTTTTTTCCTAATCCTATTATTTTGCCTTTGGTATCTTGCAGATGAATATGGAATATTTCCCGATAGATAGTCAGGTATGTACATGTATAGCTTTGTTTTACGAAAGCGACATTAGCACGTGTGCCCTTGTGCCAGTTTGAAATATTTTCCTGGTTATGTAACTTGTATTTGTTTTCTGATAGATAATATCATCATTCGCTATTTTTTTTATGTAGTAAAAGAATACGTATAGTACTAATGCGATCTGAAGCTTGTTGGCTTCTTGAAGCATTGTATTGACTTCTAATTATTTTTACATCTTTTGGCAATAGAAATATTATTTGTTATTCTTTAAAAAAAATGATTGTTCTTAAAAATAACAAAGTTAAAACAATATTGTTTAATTCTTAGTTTAAATCTATTTAGATCTTTTGTTGCTTTAGAAAAACCTGAAACTCTATGTAGTTACATTTTCAATTTTTTTTATGGGACTTCAAAATTATTCATAGTTAGAAGTATGCCTCTGTTTGACTGCTTTTTGACTTCCTGCTTGATAATCTTTAAACGTCATGAATATATATTCCCAAGTTTTGTTTCACATGGATACATTTACATGTGCTGAAAACCATTCCCTGCCCTTTGTGTTCACGTCTTTTATATAACAATTAACAGAATGTGAATAAGTAACACTGGATTCGTCCACTGAGATCCCTTTAACGCAGGCTTTTATTACTGATCATGAAGGAGCACTGGAAGAGCTGTATGGTGACAATGCCGAGAATTCTCGTAGATTTGATGCTTGTCTGAATGTGATGGCGACTCGAATTGCTACGGTATTTGCTTCACTGAAGGTCAGAAATTTACTTAAGGAGATACATAAACTCTTTTGGGAATTTATCAATACTCTTTTGGGAATTTATCAATCATTATCTTGAAAGTCAGTGATTTTAAATTTATTTTGGAGAACATACATGTTTATCTGCGCTGCTTGAGCTCAGTTATGGAAATTGTATCCGAAGTTGTTTCTCTGTTCACTGGGTGTTATGTCAGAGCTTTCATGATCATTAAATTTTCTCAAGTTGCTTAGATGTGAGCAACATTTTATTGCTTACTTTCTGGTTGCCTTATCTAAAGAACTAGTCATTGATCAACTACTCTAGTACTCTCTAGTACTGGTTGGCATGGCCTTTGTTTATCATCATAAACCTTGATCCCGGTGTGCATTATTTTTCAGACCACAAAACATTCAACATGATGTTAGGGGAGTCAATCAAAGTTCGTTTGTACTCTATTTTTCATTTATAGGAAAAGTTTCGTTTTCAGGAGTTACCCGTTGTGCGGTATCGTGCTCCCAAGGTGCAAGATGCATCAACAGCAACAGTTCGTGATTTAGTTCCTGAAAAGCTTGCTGGTGCTGTATGGGATTGCATTTCAAAATACAAATCTATTCCAAATTTCCCACAGAAAGAAACATGCGACTTGCTCATCCTAGATAGATCTATGGATCAGGTTGCAAAATAACGTTCCTTTAACAAGTATTCTTGTTTATGGTCGATGGTTTTAATTCTGTTGCATATCATGAATCTTCACGTCCAGATTGCTCCAGTTATACATGAATGGACTTACGATGCTATGTGCCACGATTTGCTAGATATGGAAGGAAACAAATATGTGCTTGAGGTATCTTTTTTAGTTTTACTTTTCATTCAGAGGGTTCCAAGGGATTTTAATCCATCTTTATGTGATGCATCTGTCCTAAAATATGTGTTTAGGTTCCTAGTAAATCAGGTGGTCCACCTGAAATGAAAGAGGTTCTTTTGGAAGACAATGATCCAGTTTGGCTTGAGCTTCGCCATGCACATATAGCTGATGTATGTTGAGCATTTCTTCTTTTTCTATCGCTTTATCTGAACAAACATTGTGAAATAGGTTTCAAGTTTCAACCAACTGAAAATATCAGGCTAGTGAACGCTTGCACGACAAGTTTACCAACTTCACATCAAAGAACAAAGCTGCACAGATGCAACAGGCTGGAAGGTTTGGACATCTGTAACTTTTTTATCCATTTGATGTTGAGCTGCGTAATGACATGTCATATCTGCTTATAATTAAGCTATCTCAAGGATTTAGTGTATTTAAAATTTTCAGGTTTGTCTGGTTCATGCCATTTGTTTTTCACATTTTCAATCGCCATATTTTTTGGATTTTGTTTCAATATAAAAGCATGAGTTAGGTGAAAGATGCAATTTCCCTTATGAAGGCGAATTATTGACAGTTCCATGCCTGAACTTGGCCTCATTTGCTAACTAGAAATCCAAGGTTACAAAGTGAATAAGGGGGCATTTCTACACAAGATTCTACTAATTACGATAGATGACATCACTTTCATGGTTCACAATGTTTGAACATTGTCTGGAATGACAGTACCAAGGCTACGTAGAAGTTTTCTATCAGAACTCAGCTTATCAATCCATCTATGTCTGTGGTTTTAGTACCATCACAATTACATGTAAAGATATGCATCACTTACGTTGCAGATTCGACTTTTAAATTGCTAATAGAATAAAGGAGCAGAGTCTCAAGAAACCGGTTCACTTCCTTACCCGGTGCTGAATTTTGAATTAATGCAGAGATGGTAATGAAATATCAACTAGAGAGCTACAGAAAATTGTTCAAGCATTGCCAAAATACAACGAAACAGTTGAGAAGCTCTCTCTCCATGTTGAGGTGCGATTCTTCTTTATCTTGTCATGTTTTATTTTTCAAGGTCAACTGCTTTACATTTACATGGATTCATGCATGTGAATTGTAATTAGTGTGTTCACTAAGAAATGACATGGGAATTTAATTTGCTTATTTAACCACGAGAACCTCTCCACAATCAGGCGGGAGAATGTCAACTTTCTTTTGACTTATGGAAGTTCAACAATTTGCGGTGGTTGGATCTGAAATAGAGCAGAAAGCATTAAATAAGAAGTATCAAACATTTAATGTGAACAGGAGTTATAATGGATTGAAGTTGCCATAGCGCTAAAACATAAAAATGTGATCCTAAATTTGTGAAGAACTAGTGGTTCAGAGGTTCAAGCTTGATAGAGATGGTCTATTCTATTGGTGCACAATTATACATCACGAGTTTTGCCTGCATTATTTGCTTATTTTTCTACACAGATTGCTGGAAAAATAAATAGTCTTATCAGAGAGATGAAACTTAGAGATCTTGGACAACTAGAGCAAGATCTTGTTTTTGGGGATGCTGGAGCAAAGGATGTCATCAATTTTCTAAGAACACATCAGGTGATAAATCATGGAATTCAAGTGGACAAAACATACATGATTGATGTTCTATGCTCAGTATTTTATCAAAAGAACCTTTTCTCCATGCAGGATTCAACTCCAGAAAATAAACTTCGGTTATTGATGATTTATGCCTTTGTGTATCCTGAGAAATTTGAAGGTGACAAAGGTGTAAAGCTAATGCAGGTAAATTCTCTATTCAAATATGAGAACTGATGTATGACGAAATGATTCGTGAGTATGAAAAAATCATACACAAAACGATGACTAATAATTACTAAGTATATTTTGTTAATAGGATTCCTGAAAACTAGAGAAATTCATTGGAAAATAATTGTTAAAAATGATAATACAATCAAGGAAAAAAATTGTTTTGTTGATTTAATTTATGTATGTGCTTGCTATAATAATTGGTCCTTTTTACCTTGTGCTTCTCCCTGTGACCAAACTTAATGTGAGACGGGGTTGGCATTTGCTTCTATTTAGAGGACATTTTGTCCTTCACTCTTATTTTAGTCCAAGAACCAATGTGAATTTTATGTCCTTTGCCAAACGATCAATTTTAGTTTTAAGACTTTTCTGATGGTTTTATTCTCCTTTTAATCAGTTGGCCAAGTTGACAGATCAGGATATGAAAGTTGTGAATAATATGAAACTGCTTTCGGGGTTATCCGAAACCAAGAAGCCAGTCAACAGTTTCTCTCTCACGTTTGATAACAATAAGAAGGTATGCACATAAATTTGCAACGTTTGTTTCCTATCTACAACGTGTTTGCATGAACAAAATGTAGCTTTTGAATCTTGTCTAACGGTTTGATCTATGTTTCTTTTGATTATCAGAAAAATCAGGCAGCAAGAAAGGATCGAACTGATGAGGAAGAAACTTGGCAACTATTTCGCTTCTATCCTGTGTTAGAGGTATTAATCTTGCTTTAGGACTGCTCATAAGGTTCTATCTTTAGTTTCATAATGATAAGGAATCATCACCAAATTACTTAAAAGAAATCATAAAATATTTCTTTCTGCATAGAATATGCAAAGCTTCGTGTATATCTAGTAAACAATAAAAGCTATAAAATTTAAGATGCAGATTGAGAGAATTGAAGAGGGGAAATGCTTGTCACATCCTAGATTACATATACATATCAGGAAATTCATATTGATACTTATTTTGTAACCTTGTTCTTGACGTACTCTCTTGGCAAATTTACTCTGGCCTTCAAAATTCATTATGCTACATGGTAGATTTTATTTATTGACAAATGGAAGACTCACTTATTTTAGTGAGAATTATCCAAAGACTAATTTTAGGCTACTTTCTTTCTCTGTCAGGAGCTTATTGACTCACTTATTTTCTCACTTATTTTAGTGAGAATTATCCAAAGACTAATTTTAGGCTACTTTCTTTCTCTGTCAGGAGCTTATTGAAAATCTCAGTAAAGGTGCATTGCCAAAGAATGAGTATATATGTATGAACGAGCCAAGTCCACCTGTCCCAGAGCCCACTAAGAGAGGATCAGGACGGACAAATCAAGCTCCTGCTGCACCGGAAAAGAAAACTCCACATTCAATGAGGTCTAGGAGGACTGCAAATTGGGCTCGACCTCGTCAATCCGATGATGGCTATTCAAGGTACGCACAACCTGGACTTGTTGGTATCCGTAGTTGTGCATGATTAACCATATGTCGACGACTACCATTCATCTACTTCAATCCTTAGCGGTCACATTTAATCATTTACTTTTCCAGCAGCATATTGTCATGTTTTTTAGTGGTAGACTGATAAACCGAGCTCAGTTGAATTCTGCAAAAGCAAATGTACATCACATTACTAAGTTCCTTCTTGCTTGAATATCTTTTATAATTTTCGAACTGCTTTTTGCAGTGATTCAGTTCTGAAAGAAGCAACATTAGATCTTAGGAAAATGGGACGACGCATTTTCGTATTTGTCATTGGGGGTGCAACTCGATCCGAGGTAAACTGTTTTAGGAACTTCTCATTTTGGAATACATATCTCATTTCACCTGGAAGTTAGATATTCACTGTGGCTCTTTCTTGACACCGTTGTCAGCTGCGAGTTTGCCACAAGCTCACAACAAAACTGAGGAGGGAAGTTGTGCTAGGCTGTTCTAGTTTGGACGATCCTCCACAATACATAACGGTATGCCTTACGCTTATGATGAAAATTTCTTTACTGGATAAGTACTTCCCAAGAAATAGCATTGTAAACATTGAATACTCATCTAGTTCTAATCCAAGCTTTTATGATCTCATAATCCTATAAGTTCTACCATATTTTATGTCTATCACGGTTCCATCTTGTCCTCTTCTCTTTACCACTTCGAAACGTACAAATATCAATGCTGTGGTTCTGGTCGTTCATTGATCTTTTGAACATGGCAGAAACTGAAGCTGCTGTCAGATACCTCAATGGATGCGCGTTGAGATGATATATTGGGATCGGTAGAAATATGTGGAATTTTTGCTTTTAATCACCACTTGCAGGTGCGTCTCTTGAGACTTCTGTTGCGCACAAGCACTTTTAGCAGATACCATACACGAAAAATTGACCATCCCTTTTTGGCCTTTTTCAAGGTATATACATACATACTTATACTGGAGACCAGCCACAAATAGCAACTGTCAATTCACGTGATGTTCTTCACTTCTCTTCAAACAATACAGTGATTGGAGAAGGTAATGTATAACCCCGCACTTCCTAATGGGGCTGAAATGGAAAATCCCTGATTGGCGTAGAGCAAATTGTACGACTTATGATTGCAGTGCTATTGTACACTTTCTCTGATGACTGCCTCGACAATTAGCAGAACTCAAAATGGTGAAAAAAAAGAGAGAATAAAAGTGTGAGAAAGGGATGTCAAGTGAAGTAACCATCCCCATGTTTTTAAGGCTTGCTTCTGCTTATTCACCATCAATATCATATCACCGTTTTTTGAACTTAAAAGTATGCGCAATATCCATCTGGAGTTAATCTTACCCTCGCAAAACACGTCATTTATAGGAGAAGTTGCAAAAAAAAGTATGCATGCATGTAAATTCGCCTTTTATTCATAGGTAAAAGCACGACAGATCTAGAAATTTTTTAAGTGGAAGTAAAATATTTAAAATATTCTTATATTTAAGTTGAATTTTAATAATAAAATGTTGAGATTCTGTCATGTTAGTTAAATATCTTTCGCATTTTTTCATGAATTCTAATCTCCTATGTACTATTACAGTATATTGTAATTTTATTGTAATTTATTAGCTGTTAGGTATGACAATGGGTTAACTTATGGATCTAAATTTAAATTTTTTAGTGAACTGATTCAAGAATCAAATCAGACTCATACTGAATTGAAACTTAATTTATAAAACAAAACAACAATGCTTTGTTTAAAAGAATTAGGCTTTGGACAGGCTTAAACTTGAGTATTTTAGATCCAAACTTAATTAAAAAAGTTATTTTTACATATTTAATTTTTGAAAATTATTTTAAAAAATTAATAAAACCGGCCTATGAGCCGATCCACTACCATCTTTATTAGGTGTTACGTTAGACGATTCTCTAAATTTGAAAAAATAGAGGTTATTTGTATTTTTGAGAAGAAAGGGTTGATCCATATTTAGTATTGAATAGAACATAATAGGCCAATATTTTGAAAAAATATTGTCATTAATTCTATAAGTTTTAGCATAAAACTTTTATTTATTTGGACACCATATTTTTTTTTATTGAAGCACTGAAAAATGTATCCGGTCCAAGAGGTCTTGAACAGCATCATACATACCTCTACCTCTGCGTAGCTTTGAACAACTAGTTTAGATAAGCACAAATTGCCTCTAGTCTAGTCACATTTTGCGGGAAAATTAAAATGTTTGTAAAGATTTGATCTCATCAGTTTCGTGTTATTAGTTTTCTTTTTTCCTTTTCTAAAAAATAGAATTCCTAACTCGTCATTGCCCTTAGATTGTCTCCCGTTAACATCAATCTCAGAGTTTACGGAGCAAATTTTTTTAAAACTATTAAAAGGTGCATTTTCAACTTAAAATGCAACTTAATTATAATATTTTAAAGCAATTAAATTAAAATTTAACTTTCTAAATCTTTTAGAATACACTTTAAAATGATAAAAAGTTTAACAAGAATAAGCTTATGTTTGGTTGCACTTATATTAACAGAGCTTTTGTTTGTGGAGTTTTTTCTGTAGATCTTTTTTTAAAAAAAATTTTCTAAAAAATCAGTAGACTATTTGACTATCATTTAAATTTTTTTAAATGAACTTAATACAATAAATTGTTTGATAACATAAAAATAAAAAAGTACTTTTAATTTTAACTATATTTTTTTGTAATAAAATTATTTACGTATATAAATATTATTTAAAGTATATTAAATAATATGCAAAGCATAATATATTAATTATTATATAATTTTGAATCATATGAAATATAAATGAAAATATATATAACCAAATATTTTATATAGATTATAACATAAATAAAACTAATATATAAAATAAATATTAAAATATATAAAAAGCTAAATAATATTATATAAATCCCAATATAGATATTCATGTTGAATAGATAGTTAAATACATAATGAATTATGCATTTATTGTAATAGAGAAGATGTGTTTGCAAGATAAACGTGAAGATGAGTTTGTGGATATTATGAGAATTATATGTAAAACATAAGGACAAAAGGGACTAAAAATAGACTCGTTAATTAATCTAAAAATCTACCCGAAAAAGTCATATGAGAGGTTTTTTTTAGAAGTTACAAATTTGAGCTTCTTAAAATGTTGTATTTTGGCTGCATATTAAAGAAGTGCTTTTTTATTTTATAACCAAACATTCATTAAAAAAAGGCTTTTGTAGTGGACAAAAGTATTTATTGACATCCCAAAAGCTCATCCAGCACTAACTCTTATTTTTTATATTTTTAAATAAAAATAAGTTTCACTATATATATATATATATATATATTAACCAAAAGTTATATATATATTAAATTAACCAAAAATTAACCATAGAGTAAAATCTATTACATATTTTAGATAATAAGTCTCCCTCGTAATAAAAAAAACTCATTATTATGCAATTCAATTAATAGGTTCTACTTATAATAGCTATAATGTGACAGTAAGGTTAATTTTTTATTTAAAAAATAAAAATATACTAATCGTAATATGCAATTGATGAACATTAATTATAGTAAGTTTTCTATATATATAAGTTTGTTTTAAATATTTTGAAAATATTTAATTGTAATTTGAACATTTTAAAATATTAAAATTTATTTTATAATTTATCGTAAATGTAAAATACATTTTTTACTTTCTTTTTATTTACGCAACAAATAAAAATCTAACAGAGAAAAATAGATGTATTCAAATAATTAGCAATCAAAAGATTCAAAACTCAAAACTGAGAATAACATAAAGAGGCCAAAAGTAGAAGCTCACGCCTGGAACAGACCTGCCATTTGTTTTGTAGTCATATCCATTTCTCACTCTAGAGTCTTCGAAAAGCCCTAGGCTTTCAACCTTCATCGATCGAGATATGGATCCGATTTTACCGATCGCGACTGTTTCGGTGCTTCTTGGAGCTCTAATCGCTCTTGTTTTCTTCAGAAGCTATTTTCTCAAGAGAAAATCAGAAGTCGGATCCATCACCAAGCCGGAGGTCCATTCGGATACTAAGAAGCCTACAAAGCCTACTCAACCAAAGAAGTCTCACTCCAAACCTCACTCTCATGCTTCCGATAAGGTAATCGCGATCTGTAATTCACTGTTTTGTCTGTTGTGAGGTTATATTAGTTCTTTTTTGTTTGTTTTAATTTGGATGTTTATGAACTCTCTTTGTTTAGATGAAAAAATGAGGAAATCTGAGTTTATGTAGTCAAATTGTGTGAGTGGAACTTGGAGAGTCGTGAGTCAATTATGGTTCTGAGGTATGGATTTAACGTATGCTGATTGCGTTGTTTGTGAATTGAAGGATCAAAACAAGCGACATCATCCTTTGGACTTGAACACTCTAAAAGGTCACGGAGACTCTGTAACAGGCCTATGTTTTTCATACGATGGACGGAGTTTGGCAACAGGTGTGCATTCTCGTTCTTTACCCTGAATGCTTTTTATTTAGATCTGAGTTCAATTATAATAAGATCATTTTCCCTTGCCAGAGTTAATCTTATGTTTTTCTCTTTTGTTTTTTGAACAGCTTGTGGTGATGGAGTCGTTAGGGTATTTAAGTTGGATGATGCTTCAAGTAAGAGCTTCAAGTACGAACCTTGTACTCTTTCAGCTGATATAGTTCTTTGTATAATGCTATGTTGTTCTCTAACTTCTAGTGTTGTTTTCGCATGTTTTTTTCTGCAGGTTTTTGAGAATTAACTTGCCGGCTGGTGGTCAACCTGTGGCAGTCACGTTTGCTGATGATGCCACTTCTGTAATAGTTGCTTCTCATTCCATGTCTGGTTCCTCTTTGTATATGTATGGAGAAGAGAATGCAAAACTTGCTAATGATTCTAAGCAGCAAACGAAACTACCTCTTCCAGAAATAAAATGGGAACATCACAAAATTCACGATTCTAGGGCTGTTATCACGTTGGTTGGAACTGCTGCGACTTATGGTAATGCTGATGGCAGTACGATTGTTGCCTCTTGTTCAGAAGGTACGCCCTGTTAATTGCTGATGGAATCCTTTCTGATGAATGTGATTTAGAGCCCTTACCCGTGTTAATTCATATCTATGAACTGTTTCTGGAATCTAGATGTCTGATTTGGTCTAATTTCTATAGTAACACATTTTGGAATATGTTTTTAAGTGATTTGGACTATTTTACGGAACTTTACACTTTTGTTTTGCCAGCTTATCACTAGCAAACTGAGTATAGAGGTTATTCTTACTGGCAGTGTGGATGTCAGTGGCGGTCATGGTCTACTTTCTAGAACTGAAAGAATTGTCGTAATTCCTTGTCACAATTCTTTTGTTTAGTATTTCATCATTGACTCCTAAATTGGAAATCTTATTCAAAATCTGATTTTTGATAAAAGGGATTGAAGGGACATGATTTACTCTCTTTTCTTTTAATCATCTCTAGTACCTGATTTCAAAGAGCAATGTTGTTTTGGTGTTTACTTTTATAATATGACTTCAGGTACTGATATCAAACTTTGGCACGGAAGAACTGGGAAGAATGTGGGGAATGCTGACACAAATCAATTGAAAAATACCATGGCTGCCATATCCCCAAATGGACGTTTCATTGCAGCTGCAGCGTTTACTGCAGATGTGAAGGTAACTGCCAATGTCTGTTTTGTTTTTGTACTTGGAAGAAACTATATGATTACTCATTTATGAATCAATTCCTTTTTAATAGTGGGTACATTGTATGGCACTTTATACACGAACACTTTCTATTCCAGCTTTTGCTACATATTTCTTCACAAGTCCCTTCTTTTGTTTGTGGTTGTATAAGGTTGTCTGCTGTAACTTTTTTCCCCAGAAATTCATTTTAACCTACCATTTTTGATTTATATTGCAGCTGATATCATCCCTAATTGATTCATTGATATTGTTTGTGCAGAATGTCAGATAACCCCTAGCTGTAATGATCTAGTTGATTAATGAATCAACATTCTTTTTCTTTAATGCTTGATAGGTTTGGGAGATTGTTTATTCAAAGGATGGTTCAGTGAAGGAGGTTCCAAAAGTGATGCAGCTTAAAGGGCACAAGGTAACACAACCAAGTCTTTAGTTATTAATCGCCATTCTGTTCCTCCTGATTCACCTATCTACTTTGTGCACACTGTACAGTGTATACTATTTCAAATAGGTGTGATTCTGAGTTGAGAAATATGCAATCAATATGAGATAGTCTTTCTCACTTCTCAAGTTATGTTATTTTTCAGAGTGCAGTGAGTTGGTTATGCTTTACTCCAAACTCGGAGCAAATTATCACTGCATCCAAAGATGGTTCAATAAGAATTTGGAACATAAATGGTAAGTTCACAAGATGATACTGTTACATAGTTTCATGTGTTTCTAACTGTGTGATTATGACAAGTTTGTTCTTTTAATAAATTCTTGTCCAGTTCGCTACCATCTTGACGAGGATCCAAAGTCTTTAAAGGTATTTCCAATTCCTCTACGTGATTCAAGTGGCACCACTCTTCATTATGATCGCCTGAGCCTATCCCCTGATGGAAAGATTTTGGCTACAACCCACGGTTCAACAATACAGTGGCTATGCGTTGAAACTGGGAAAGTTTTGGATACTGCTGAGAAAGCCCATGATGGTACTGTTTCTTTGTGTTGAGTTATCTTAGTTTTGTTCATGCTTGTCTGCTCGTATTATGTTCATGACTAAGGTCAAGCCTCTGTGTGATTTAGGTTTGGCATGATGATTAAAGGCCTCATTTTAGGAAAAAAAAAGAAACTGTACCATCTTGCTAACTTGATAAGAGTATAAAAATAATTATCTTGAGCTTGTGTTGAACTGATGTGATTTAATTGTGTACTTAATATAGCATTAATGATTCTTTGATGGCTCCATAATCTGTTTGCATAATGTTTATTTGACACAGGGTTACTTCTTTTATTAGGATTGTTTAACGCAAACTCTTGGTGCAGGTGACATAACCTGGATTGCATGGGGACCCAAGCCTATACCAATGGGTAATTTCTTCACTCTTTTTCTATCATATGTTGTCATCTACATATCTATATGATCTTGGACTAGTCTAGCTTGTGACGGAAGTCACAATCTGATACCCTTTTAAATGCATGTAAAGCCAGCCAAAGAAACCCATCAGTTTTGGCTAACCCAATTTAGAGAGCTATGTATATCCCATAGAGGTCCAGGCCGGGTGCGGCTTTTTTTTTTTTTTTTTTGGGGGGGGGGGGGGGGTGTATAAACC